>CM076581.1:1636448915-1636538956 GCA_034641835.2 Pinus albicaulis | reverse complement strand
GAACTATGATCCACAAGGAATACTAAGTAAAATGAGGGTTAAGTGTAAACTGACACCCTACATTCATGAGAAAAAACCAGAGATTGAGAAGTCTGCTAATCAGACTGAGTGGACAGAAAAAACTTTAATAGATGTAGTAAAGCAAAGTAATACTAGTCACACTTTACAAACTGCAGATCAAATAGAAAAAGCCACCAAGAGAGTCAAAGAAGAAGAAACTTATGTTGCTGAAACCACCACTGAAACTAGGTTCAAGTTAAGATATAATAAGAAGCCTAAGTTAAATTTAGTAGACAAAGAGAAAGTTACTATTGAAGTTGAAGATACAGATATCCCAGTTACCAACACAGATGCTGCTACAGTTATTGGAAATGAGCACGTTACAGAGAAGGTGAATGAAGAACAAGTTGAAAATCCAAATGCACAGTTGATAGAGAAACAGAACATGGAAGCATCATCCTCATAGACATCTAAGGAAAAGGATCTAAATATCAGGGAAAATTACAAAAAGATTAAGTTAAAGAATGAAGATATTAAAAATGAAATTTACTCTTAATACTTGAAGCAAACACCAAGTGTTCAAAACAGACTCTTATCAGCTTTTGATTACTCAAATAAAAATATGATCATGTCAATATTATAGCCTACAATGAAGGTTCCAAAGACAATTACATATTACAAAAATATTGATTTAGAAGTGCCAATAGAGAGAATTCATGCACTTGATCAAATAGAATTTCATAGACAGAGTTCAGAGATGTTGTATTCTACTGTTACAACCAAAGCTATGAGTGTTCAAAAACTTTAGAACATTATCACAAATATGAAAGATCAAATGAAACTTGAAAAAGCATCCTTATATGCTAAAGATATCATAATTAAATATTTCGAAGAATTGTTCTTGCAGGTTGGATATGACCCTGCAATTTTCAAAGCAGCAAAACAATTAGTAAAGAAAAAGAATGAAGACATTGTAGCTGTAATATTCCCATTTTAGCACACAACTAAATGGAATATTAAATTTTTTTTTATCACCTAACAACTAAATAAATGGGTAAGGAAGCCCATGCTTATTAAAACGTGAATAAAATCCCTTAAATGTGAAAGGGGATAGTCATAAGAGCTGGATTTCACACCCCTATGTGTGAAAAAGGACATTTGCATGGAGACAAGGTCAAGTTTGACCAAGTCAATAGCACTGGGAGAAGAGGAGGAGAACACTTTGATAAACAGTGCAGTATGAATGCGAAGAGGGTTATTTGGTGGAGGAAACCCTAATGAGTGGGACCCATGGAGAGAGTGCTTTCACTTGTTTAAAAGGAGGGCAAGGCAGACAATGTTTCTCATGTCATGTATTATTGATTTTATGGTCTATTCAGACTTTGTGCAATCTCTGGCTGTTTAGCAGATTTGTAGTGCTGCTTAGCACAAGGATCTCCTGCTTAGGGATCCTTCTCCTTTCTTGAGAAGCATCTTGAGGGAGTTGTACCAATTTTCCTCACATCCAGGCTTGAGGCCAAGCATCCTCCTCCAGTACAACATTATTTCTGTAGCAGAATAATGTTGTGTTGCAGGGTGTTGCAGTGAGGGTTCACAACACCACTTCCATCTCTTGTTTTTCAAAGGAGGAGTCTCTCTTTCCTTTGAGAGATCATTTTGGAAGCCCTTGGAGCTTATTTCAGATCTTGGCATTGGGCCAACTCATTCCCTTGCCCCTACAACGCAATTTCCTTCAGTAACTGCGTTATTTCTAGTGAGAATTTGTTGGGGGGCTTTTGCAGATTGTTTGGAGGGTGAGATCTTCAGTGTTAGGATTATTCTTTCACTTGGAAGATCCATTTGGAGGAGGCATATTCAGATTGTTCATCATCTTCATCCATCTCCATCCAGTTCTATTTTCTGAGTTACAGCTGCTACCCAGCAACTCCGGCATTTTGCAGATTTTGTATATTACAGCCAATCCTTCCAGGATTGACTTGAGGTAGCCTTTTGGAGCTGAGATCTTCACTCCCAATGTTGTATGGGCCACACATTGTATATCTATGTATTTTACATATGTTAGTATGCAGTTGCGCTTATAAAACTACGCAGTCATAGCTTGGGCACACTTGTGTAGCAGTGTTTTATCATGATTTATGTACTTGTTTCTTGAGGTTGAGCATTGCCTATCTTGAGAAACATTTTCCTCAAGATCCTATATTCATTTGTTGCTACTATAACTTGATAAGATTTCTATGAATATTTCTCACATTTCTATGAGTTGAGTGTCACTACTACTCCATTGTTGTGTTTGCATATTGTTGGGTCTCCAATTTGGGAATATTATAAGATATTCCTAACATTGTAGATTGTTCCTATTTTGGAATATTACAGTGGTATCAAAACATAATCTTGGCTCAGCCTGTGGATCTCAGCCATGATAGTATCAAGGAAATAGAAGATGAAGACTCCATTATGTGGAGAGAGGAAGGAAGATAGGCTTACAAAGCTTCTTCCAAGATCTGTACATAGCATTCATGAAGATTTCAAGAAGACAAGGAGGGAGATGTGTACAGAATATCCAAGAGGGTTTTAAGCTGAGTAAAACTCTAGATTTTCTTATAGGGAGTGTGAGCATGCAGCCACACCTTATGATGCACAGCACAGTCACATGGCCAATTTTGCCACAAGAGAGAGAGAAGAAGAAGGAATGCCAAAGAGGGGAACTCTTAGTGGTTTCTTGCATGAGTATGAATCTCAAACTCAAGAGTTTAGAGATCATATCACTTTTCTGGAGTTTTGCAAGATCATGGTGAGGAGGAGCAAGCAACATAATGTGGGTAGATTTCTTCTATCTACCTTTGATGGTTCCCCTACATGTTCAGCCAAGGCTTGGGTGGAAGAGCTAGACACCTTTCTGCAGCATCACCATATTTCTGAAGATGAAGCCATTAGAGTAGCAGCGCTGCACTTTGGAGGTAAGGTATATGCATGGTGGTTATTTGAGTCCTTTACTTTAAAGAATGCAAATAATTCTTCCTATGAAAGGTTCATTAGAACTTTGATGGAAATATTTGGTAATAATAATTCTAGAACACATGTGGAGAAGATAAACAAATGTAGACAAACAAAACCTTTTCATGTGATGGAGGGAGCCATAGACTCAAAACCTTTTCATAAAACCATGAAGAAGGCTGATATCTTGCATTATACTTTGTTGGAGGCAAGACCTTCATCTTGTATTTTGGCACATGAAGGCAAAGGGATCCCTTTTCCAAAAGAGGATCCAATCATTGGAGGGTTGCCCATTCATGTTGAGGAGACTAAGGGCAACAACGCTGTCAGATCTAGAGTTGATCTAGCACCTCATGCAGAGGAAGGAGGAGATCTTGCTCCAAATAGAGGGATTCTTGCATCTTTTCAAGGAAGTCCCCAGGATCTCATATGTGGAGATCAAGGCACAACTCATGTTCTACATGTGCCATTGATGATGAGGTGTGGAACTATGGAGATACAAGGAGGAGATAGGGAGGATGACCAGCATCTTGTGATGAGAAGCACACATCCTTGTCTATTTCATGAGGTTGATGCACCTAAGAGGGAGACTGGATTGCGCAGTGAGAGCAGGGACAAGTCTGTCCATTCAAGTATGCAGTCTACTCTTGATGATAATGTCTCATTGCATGGAGACATTTCACGAAGGAGACCACCAGATCAGCAGATAATGAGAGATGCTTCACATTTTGAGGCACCATTCATTGATTTCAGAGTGGAAACCTTGGGAGGTGGTTTTACAGTGTTGAGAGTCTTGGGTAGACTCAAGGAGGAGAGAGGCATTCTCTCAACATCATATTTACCCACTATCATTTCAGATTTTGCGTTGAGGCAGAAGCAGCAGGGGAAGGATAGCAACCTTCCAGCTTGCATCTTTGGCATGGGAGATGTCAAAGAAGAGGATGACCATATGATAGATGTTCTTCATGAGAGATCATCAACGCTGTCACTATGGAGGATAGATCCATATTGGAACTCCCAGCTGTTGGTGGAGTATTCCAAGGATCTTTCCACTTGCATGATATTGGATGACCAGTTGCATGAGGAGGGATATTCAGTCAGAGATGGGGTCATCTACTATCATGGTAGGATCTTCTTATCTGGAGCTTCCAAGCTCAAGGAGAAGTTGCTACACGCAACTCATGAGGATTCCTTTTCAGCCGCACTTGTTCTATGAAATCATACCACACCATCATGGAGGGGTATTTTTGGAAGGGTTTTGAGGAGGAGATATATCAGCATATGAGGAGATGCATGGATCATATGGAGATGGAGGAGTTAGCACAACCACCTATTTTCTCCTTGATGATGAGAGGGGACTCATCTATGAGCCACTCCATTTGCATGAGCAAGACATATGGTAAGGGTATTGTTTGTTTGCATAATTATTGTTATAATGTATCTATGCACCCCTTAACCATACATGTGCAGGATGTTGCTCCAAGGAAAAGCATTCTTTTTTCTAGACCTCATGATCTACTTGCGGCCATGAGCAGTATTGGTGACCACTCCTTAGGAGGACTTGGGGAGGAGATGTATTCTGGAGAACATGCTCACTTTGCACCATACATCATTCACTTTCTCCAAACATATGAGGAGAATGGGACAACAAGCAAGTGGTTGAGAAACCACACTTTTTGTCGCACTCTTTTGCAGTTGAGGGCCAAACTGCTTTGGTTACATTTGAGGGACCATTGTCCTTCTCCCTTGCTACATATGGCAGAAAGTATGGTTCTCATTATGGTTCCTTATGTTGCTGTTGTTTTTATATTTGTTGGGAGCATGATTGGGGGAATGGCACATTGGTTGGATGTGTCCCTTGGGGGAGAGATCTCCCACATAGTTTGCATTGCATTTTCTAATGGGAGCATGAGAGAGTATGTGGCCATTACAGAAAAACACTTTTTTCCATTTGAGGTGAGCCACATGATTGATTGGATGCCATATGATGGTGACTTCCAACTCATCACATATGAGATGATTTTGGCCAACATGTTTCATAACGTTGGAGGAGAGATCCTTGGAGGTCTACTCTTCACCTTGCCACTTGAGGGCAATATCATTGCAGCCCAAGATCAACATATACTCTACACTTATCCTAAGTGGAGAGGAGGACAGCATGGGGTAGGCTATTTTGTCTACCAAGATCAGATTTTCAGCCACCTACATTGCAAGAGCCAAAGGTGGAAGAGGATTTTCAGAAGTTTCCATGTTGGGAGGTAACTCATTTTGTATGGATGATTGCTTGGGGAATGGAGGATCCACATGGGGAAGATGTTCCTCAACACATTTCAGACTCCATGCCCTGGGTGGAGACTTTCTAGTTCTATGCTTGCAGTTGCTTGAGGACAAGAAACATTTGGGAGGGGAGGACTGTAATATTCCCATTTTAGCACACAGCTAAATGGAATATTAAAATTTTGTTTTTATCACCTAATAGCTAAATAAATGGGTAAGGAATCCCATGCTTATTAAAACATGAATAAAATCCATCAAATGTGAAAGTGGATAGTCATAAGAGCTGGTTTTCACACCCCTATGTGTGAAAAAGGACATTTTCATGGAGACAAGGTCAAGTTTGACCAAGTCAACAGCGTTGGGAGAAGAGGAGGAGAACACTTTGATAGACAATGCAGTATGAATGGGAAGAGGGTTATTTGGTGGAGGAAACCCTAATGAGTGGGACCCATGGAGAGAGCGCTTTCACTTGTTTAAAATAATGGCAAGGCAACCATTATTTCTCATGTCATGTATTATTGATTTTATGGTCTATTCAGACTTTGTGCAATCTCCGGCTGTTTAGCAGAGTTGCAGTGCTGCTTAGCACAAGGATTTCCTTCTTAGGGATCCTTCTCCTTTCTTGAGAAGCCTCTTTAGGGATTTTTAATGATTTGCCTCACATCCAGGCTTGAGGCCAAGCATCCTCCTCCAGTACAACGTTATTTCTGCTGCAGAATAATATTGTGTTGCAAGGTGTTGCAGTGAGGGTTCACAACACCACTTCCATCTCTTTTTTTTCAGAGGAGGAGTCTCTATTTCCTTTGAGAGATCAATTTGGAAGCCCTTGGAGCTTATTTCAGATCTTGGCATTGGGACAACTCATTCCCTTGCCCCTACAACGTAGTTTCCTTCAGTAACTGCGTTATTTCTAGTGAGCATTTGCTGGGGTCTTTTGCAGATTGTTTGGAGGGTGAGATCTTCAGTGTTAGGATTATTCTTTCACTTGGAAGATCCATTTGGAGGAGGCATATTCAGATTGGTCATCATCTTCAGCCATCTCCATCCAGTTCTATTTTCTGGGTTGTAGTTGCTACCCAGCAACTCCGGCATTTTGTAGATTTTTTATATTACAGCCAATCCTTCCAGGATTGACTTGAGGTAGCCTTTGGGAGCTGAGATATTCACTCCCAATGTTGTATGGTCCACACATTGTATATCTATGTGTTTGACATATGTTAGTATGCAGTTTCACTTAACTGCGCAGTCATAGCTTGGGCACACTTGTGTAGCAGTGTTTTATCATGATTTATGTACTTGTTTCTTGAGGCTAAGCATTGCCTATCTTAAGTAACATTTTCCTCAAGATCCTATATTCATTTGTTGCTGCTATAACTTAATAATATGGCTATGAATATTTCTCACATTTCTATGAATTTAGTGTCACTGCTACTCCATTGTTGTGTTTGCATATTGCTGGGTCTCCAATTTGGGAATATTATAAGATATTCCTAACATTGCATATTGTTCCTATTTTGGAATATTATAGCAGAATTGAGGAAAAAACTTAAATTACCATCAAGTGAACATCCTCAAGCCAAAGAAATTATATAGGAATAGACTCAGAAGGATGACATGATGAATTTAATCTTTCAGCTAACCGCACAGATCAAAGAAATGGAGATTCAAATGGATAAGCTTTTCCATGAAAAGGAAATAACAAAAACACCAGAAGTTCCTTCAGTTATCCCTATGGTTACTACATTTGTGCCTTCAACTCTAGCAGAAGAGTTAGCACCCAAATTACCACTAGCGACTATAATGCCAGTGCCATCCTCTACAACATCAACTACAGAGTCATCTACTATAGCAGCTCACCCTCCAAATGAGTCCATCAAGCTAGTAAAAGCCATGGAAGAAATGTCACTTCAGACAAGTGAGATTAACAGATTGAAAAAGATGACTGTTAACCTTGAAAATATAAACAAGTTAGCTCAAATAAATTCCAAAACTCATGAGCAAAGGGCTATTAGGTTAAATGAAGAACTGAAGAAGTCACAAAAGGAATTAACCTTAAAGGAGCCAATGTCATATGTGAAAAACTATTTATGGAACAAAATCATTGAAGCCATCAATGATGTGTGGCCCTCAATTTAGGTGATCTTTGAACAAAGAGATTTACTAAAGGCAGCACTAGAAGAAATTTAGAAGACTATTGATGAGCTTGATAACAAACTTGAGCAAGCAATAGAATTGATCAAGTTTCTTAACAGTAAAAACAAGCAAGAGTTAGAATAAATTGAGATTACTGACAGGACTGAAACAATCCTTGAAATAAGGAAAGTCATAACCAAGAAGAACCTGATGAAACAACTTGAAGAGAAGTGTGAGAATATGGACATAACCATAACCAAATTCATGGTTAAATTTGAAAACTTGAGGCAAAGAATTTTTCCTAATAATTTGGTCATCAATGAAAAATTAATGCCTCAGGAGGATTACAATAAGAAGATCAGAGAATATTCAAAAGAGAAAGTTGAAAAAACAGGTGGACAAGGCACTCCAACAGGGAAGGTCTTACTCAGAAGCTTTGAAGATTTATTCTATCTACAACATGAGATAAGACACTTGTTTTTCATAAAACCAACTTTTGCTAGATATACTGAGGTAGATGAGAATTTCAGGAAGTTAAAGAAGATACAAATTCCAAATGAGGAAGCTTGGCAGTCACTTATATATTTACTGTGAAAGGTAAAAGGCAGAAAAACAGTTTTCTGATTTTCAGTCAAAACATATATTTTATTACAGCAGTAAACAATTTTACAGTGGTCAAAGAGTATCTGAGGTTAAAGAGCATCAGAGATTAAAGAGAATCAGAGTGAAATAATATAAGATATTGAAGATAATATTTCAAAACAGAAATAAAATATCTTGGCCAGCAAAGAGGACAACAAGGCAGCCAGTTGTACCTTATCCACAATCAGTTTCTATTTTATTTGGATCAATAGGACAACTTGCTAATTTGTTAAGCAGCTGTCTCTATTTTGTTTTAAAGATATTTCTATTTTCCTTAGATAATTCCTAGAAGCATTCTAGGATATTTTGTAAACTATATTGTATAAATACTTCATCTTTAGAAGTATTATTGTGGAATAAGAAGATTTCTATAGTCATTTTTTATTGCACTTGAAGGCTTTTGTGTTTCAAATCTCGAGTAGTAGACTGGATCGAACCAATTAGCATCATATTTTAGGATTCATGTGATGAGCTATTGAAGTGAAGTATTTTCTACATGTCATTGTTTATCTTCTTTGTTTCATGCATCCATATATGTGTTCCAAATTTGAATGAATAAACAGGAGTATTACTTCATGATTTGTTAAAAGCACCCTGTCTTTACTGTTTATCACTCCTATGTTTTCTACTGATTTCTAGAGTAGGGAACCCTTAATTTCTCCATCTTTCATTTGACCTCTTCCTACTACTTCTCTTTTCCAGATCAAAGAACCCTTCATTTCTCTTTATCCTGATCATACCACCTCACCAAACAGCCTTCCAATATCTTCAAAGGGTTATCTATCTTGCCCTAAAAACATTTGAATTTTTTACCTTGATCCTAGCACTGTCTGCTTGATTTTGACTCCTCAGCCCAATGGACAAACAAATTTCCCACTATCCATCTCATTAAGTGATTTTTACCACCAAATAAAACAAACCAAAACCAAATTGAAAAATCATAACTAGCCTAATATTTTATAAATCAAACAAAGTTAAATTTTATAGAGAGAACCCTCTCTGAACCCTAGGAAGGCTAGATCCTAGAGTTTAAAATTTTTTCTGTGGTTACCTATAGAGTTCTTACAACTATAAATCAAAATCTCACAACTTGAAGAATTACTAGAGTGATAACATACTGGTGACCATACTGGGGACTTAACTAATCCTTAGTTGTGAAATAGATCTTAAAAGGAAATCATTTTATCATCATTTTTCCTTTAAGACTCTTTGACAAGTTGTGAGTATAAAAAAATGTAATTCTGGCTTCTAGAAAATTTTACTATACCAAGTCTAACCTGGATCCTAAACCTACTATTATAGTGGACAACCCAGACAGAATTGGGAAAAAGAAAAAACAGATAGTATATTTAGATGCTATAGTTCCATTAATAAGAGCCAATTCATTACCACAAGAGTTAGTAAGTTTGCAAGATATAGAGTTTGATTTGAAATTTGAAAATTCTTTGTTCAGAAGCAAATCTGAAAATAGTTTAAGCATTGTTGTTTTAGACCCTATTTTTATTTCATTTTTGGAAACTAAACAGAAAATATTACAGTAGATTCTGAATTAAAGAAAGTTAGAAATCAAGACAAACTTGAAGAGATTAATGCTACTATCCTTAAAGAAATTGATGAAGCCATTGAATTAGCTCAATTGTTAGCTTACACATCTAAATATTCTATTCCTCATTTAGATACCACTACCTCATCTATAGTTTCCACTACCATACAGTCTACAGATCCATTTATCTCTAGACCACCTTTACATCCTAGAATATTATTTCCTTCATCCCCTTCATCCACTATTTTACCTCCTACTTTTTCAAACACATCATTCTCATTTCCTTGTAGTTCCTATATTCTAGTTTAATTTCCTATTACCTCAACTTCATCCTTTAGTTCATCCACTGCTTTTTCTAGGTCATCATCCTATATTCCAATTTCATTAGTTACTTTTGTTACTACATCAGCCACTACTTCCAGTTCAGCCCCAAGCACTTCCACTTTACCTCCTAGCGAAGCTAGAATTCAAGCTATGGTTGCCAGGTATGCTCCCCTAGTTCTTCCAGGATAACTTCATAACATGCCTCAGGATTACCAAAGTAAGATACCACAATTTGATGCTACTACACAATACACTGCACAACAACACATAAATAACATGACAGATTACTTTGAACTCCATGAAATAAATGATTCAGATTTACAAATGAGGTTGTTTGCACAAACATTAACAGGAGAAGTCAAAAAATGGTCTAAAGGCCTATTGCTGGTAGTATAGTTGATTTAGCTATTTTTCATAGATTATTTTTAAATAAATGGGAAAATAAGAAAAACACCCTCAAAATATTGTCTAAATTTGATGCAACGAAAAGAGCTCCCAATGAATCAGTACAAGACTACTGCACTAGATATAACAGTGTTTACAATTTGATTCCTGCAAATCTAAAACCCACTCCTGACTCTATCTTACTCAAATTCCCAAATGGATTTGACATTGACATGACATATCAGTTAAGAGAAAGAAATGCAAAAACTTTAGACAGAATGCAAACAAATGTTGTAGGTGTAGAAGTAAAAATTTTAGCCAAAAAGGCCATATTAAGAAATGAGAGGAGAGTAACCATGAAAGAAGAAGCCTCTAGTTCAGACACAAAAATAGATATGTTAGCTAAGAATTTAGAGAGAATTATGGATAGGTTAGATAACATAGAAATAAGACCTCAATGGGATAATCAACAGCAAATCAGAAATCCCAATTTTAGGAAAAACACAAATTCAGGAAAATCAAAAGAATCAACCCCAGATCAGACAATAAGACCCTCATTTTAGGAGAAATATGCTGAAAGTTCTCAAAACAATGTTGAGGATGAGGATACCATCAATCTAATGGGAATATATGATAATAACAGTATCTTTCTCACACAGGAAGATCAAGATTTATTTGAACTCCAACAACTCCAATTAGATTCAGGTGAATCATTTAACTATAAACAAGGTTATGATTTTTCCATAAACGAATTTCATAAGCAATATAACCTTAGGAGTAAGAAAAATACTGAACCTTATACTAAGAAAACAACACAAATTGAAAATAAGAAAATAGTAGAAGCCCCAACAACAAAAGTTCTGCAAATTCTCCCTAGGGAAAATAGGAAAAACTCTAGTTCATCCCACAAAGTTCCCAGCCCCAAAATTTCACCAAGTCCAAATATTGTTGACATAATAGATGAAGTTGCTCAAACTACAAAAGATTCACAAAAATCTGCTATTGCAAAAGCATCTAATTCTGCTAAAACAACAAACTTAGATCCTAAAACATTCACTATTGATCCAAAATTAGTAGATCCAAAAGCTGCCACTGCAAAAACAGCATATGACACTTCAAAATCTGAAAAAACATTTACTGCTTTAAAAAACACTCCTAAAAAGAAAATAAAGAGCAGTAAAACACAAGAAAATCAAACAGAAAATGAAAATATAATTATAGAAAAACAAGATAAACCCACTCAAACTACAGTTACCAAAAAGAGTTAATTCAAATAAGTAAATCTCAACTTTCATTCAAGATACAAACTGAAATTTCAAAGTTAAAAATACCAATTCCTTTGACAGAATTGGTAAAACATGATTTGTATAAATCAACCATCACTGAAACATTAACATAAACGACGGAGAAGACTCTATAAACTTGAATGATGATCAACCAGAGTTGATTTTTGGCCCTGATGTAAATGGAAAGCATCAATATGGATCAGTTCCTCCATTTTACATCAGTTTAACTATTCATGATCAAATCTTACACAACACAATGTTAGATTCAGGAGCTTCACATAATCTAATGCCCAAAGCTATAATGGAAACCCTGAACTTAGACATTGCAAGGCCTTACAAAGATTTATTTTCATTTGATTCTAGCAAAGTAAAATGCCTAGGTTTAATCAAAGATTTGTGTGTAACACTAGTTCAATATCTTGGTAAGATTATACTTATGGACATTGTAGTAGCTGATATCCCACCCAAATATGGAATGTTATTATCTCGCTCATGGGGAGAAAAGTTACAGAGATCTCTACAATTGGACATGTCTTATGCTACTATGTCAGTTTTTGGTCAACCTAAGAAGTTATATAGGGAAACTTTGATGAAATATATGGTAATTAATGCAGTAAGATCAATAAATTACCCAATTTATGCTACACCTACTGATCTAGATTCTTTCATCCTATGTAATGCTGAAACTAATAATGAAATCAAGACTGAACTAAGGGAAGAAAATAAAACACAAAACAATGATAATATATTTCATGAATCTTTATGGAATTTATACTTTGATGGTTCAGTAAATAAGTTATTAGCAAGAGCGGGAGTTTGGATAACTAACATTGAGAAAAATCATGCAGAAGGCCATGCTTTTAGGCTAAATTTCAAATGCACCAACAATATGGCTGAGTATGAAGCCCTCATATTAGGACTCCAAATAATCAAAAAATTGGAGGAAAAATAATAGCAATAATGGGAGACTTAGAGTTGATTGTAAAACAAATTAAAGGTGAATATTCTGTTTACAATCATAGACTAGGCCAATATAGAGAGATTGTACTTGATTTAATTGATGATTTATTGGAATTTAATTTCTCTGCAATACCAAGAAAGCAAAACTTACAAGCACACTCTTTAGCAACCTTTGCTAGCACTTGTAATTTACATTTTTAGCCCAATCATATGTACACTACAGAAGTAAAGCACAGACCAATAATCCCAGACAACCTCAAATATTGGCAGATTTTTTCACAAGACCAACAAATTTACCATTTTTTGAATAATGAAGGTGAATTTCAGAATTGTAAAATAGACACTGATTGTACCATAGATCAAGATTTAGATAGTGAAATATATTTGAATAATGTAGATGTAAATAAAGTCAAGTTTACTAGACCAACTAAATTTATTCAATCAGATATAGATAACTTAGAGAGAGTAGAAATTGATGAGATAATTGATGATGAATATGAAATATTGAATCTCAAAGACAATTTCTTACCAAAAGGATTAACTCCTTTAGAATATTTATTTGAATCAAATGATGTTGCTAGAAAACCCAAAATGGAGCCACTTAGATCTGACATTGAGGAATGCAACATAGGCACAAAATTGAAACCCAAAATGATCAAACTTTCCAAAGCCTTACCTCAACAAGAAAAGGAAAAATATATTTCTCTTTTTAAGGAATTCCAAGACGTTTTTGCTTGGAGTTATGAGGACCTAAAATCCTATGAAACCAACATAATTCAACATAAAATTCCTATAAAAAAAGATCAAAATCCATTTAGTCAAAAGTTAAGGAGGATCAACCCTGTCTTGATGCCCTTAATAGAAAAAGAAGTTATAAGAATGTATGATGCACAGATAATTGCACCAATCAGATATTTTGATTGGGTTTCTAACCTAGTTCCAACCAGAAAGAAGACAAGAGAGATTAGATTATGTGTTGACTTTAGGAATCTAAACAAAGTATCCTTAAAAGATAATTATCCTTTACAAAAAATGGATCACATTTTACAAAGGGTAGTTGGTTCTTCTAGGATTTCACTTTTAGATGGATTTTCAGGATACAACCATATTTTAGTCCAACCAAAGGATCAAGCTAAAACAACTTTTACTACTCATTGGGGCACTTTTATATATGTAAAAATGCCTTTTGGTTTAATAAATTCAGGGGCTACCTTTAAAAGAGCTATGGATATAGCCTTTGCAAAGGAAATTCATGAGTTTTTAGTGATTTACTTAAATGACATAGCTGTATTTTCTAAGACTGATTATGAACACTTGGATCATCTTAGACAAGTCTTTATAAAATGCAGAAATTTTGGCATCTCATTAAATCCTAAGAAAACCTTATTTGGATTATAAGAAGGAAAGTTAATAGGACACATAGTATCGAAGGAAGGAATTAGAATAGACCTTGCAAGAATAGAAGCAATTCTTAACATCAATCCACCAAGAAACATAAAAGAGTTACAAGCCTTTTTAGGAAAAATTAACTTTTTAAGAAGATTCATTTCCAATTTCGCTGAGATAATTAGAGAATTAAACAACATGCTTAAAAATGATTCAGTTCTTAAATGGACTGTTGAGGCCAAACAATCATTTGAAGCCATCAAACAGACCTTAACCAAAAGTCCAGTCCTTATAAGTCCTGACTTTAAAAATGATTTCATCATTTTTTCATTTGCTTCAGAACACACCATTGTTACAGTTTTACTGCAGAAAAATGACCAGGGTTATGAACAGCCCATAGCTTTCTTTATCAGAACACTTAGAGATGCAACTTTGAAATAAAATATCATGGAAAAACAAGCCCTAGCTTGGTAAATGCCATTAAAGATTTCAGATTTTACATTCTCTATTCTCACATCATTGCCTATGTCCCTAATGCAGTATTAACAGACATTCTTACTCAGGATGGTCCTGATGGAAGAAGAGGTGAGTGGATTGCAACTATTTTAGAATATGAGATAAAACCCACAAAATTGATAAAAGGTCAAGGTTTATCCAGACTCGTGGATGAATCAAATTGTCATGACCTAGACATAAATTTTATTGCCCAAATAGATAATTAGGAAGAGATGGCGACTCTAGAGATCAGTGAAGCCTTTTCAGACTCACCATGGTATGCAGATATCATATTTTTATTACTAAAATTACAAGCTCCTCCTGGTTTATCAAGAACAAAAGCAATACTTCTAAAGCTCAAGGCAGTAAGATTTTGTATTTTAGACAATGTACTTTTTTGGAAGGATCATAGTGGGATTTTATTAAATTTTTTGTTAAAAGAAGAAGCTGACAAAGTATTACAAGAATTTCATGTAGGTGAATGTGGAGGACATCTATACTAGAAAAATATTGCAGACAAGATCCTAAGAGCTGGTTTTTACTGGCCTACTTTGTTTGCAGATGTCAAAAAGTATGTGACTTCCTGTCACAAGTGCCAAATATTTGAGGGTAAGAAAAAATTGTTACCCCTGCCCTTAAATCCCATCTCAACAGAAAGGCCATTTCAAAAATGGGGGCTTAACTTCATTGGAGAAATTCACCCCCCATCATCAACCCAACGAAAGTGAATTCTGACAGCCAATGATTATTTCACCAAGTGGATTGAAGCCATACCCTCTAGGCAAGCCACAGATATTGTCATTATCTCCTTTTTAGAAAGAAACATACTTTGAAGATTTGGATGTCCGAAAAATATAATTACTGACAATGCAGCAGCATTCAAATCTAAAAATATGATTGACTTTTTCCATAAATATCACATCACCCTAGGCCATTCTATTGCATATTACCCACAAGGTAATGGCCTAGCTGAATCCTCAAATAAGAGCCTTTTAAACATCATCAAAAATTTACTGGAAGATAACAAAAATTCTTGGAACAATAAGTTAGTCAATGCCTTATGGGCAGATAGACTTACAACTAAAAAATCCATTGGTACATCCCCTTACCAGCTTTTCTATGGAATGGATGTTGTTTTTACATCCTCCTTAGGAGTACCAGTAATGAAGATTATCCAAGAATTAAACGTTGAATCAAATTACATTCAAAGAAGGATTAATCAAACTATTCACTTGCAAAAAACAAGGGAAGAGGTTTACATTAAGTCTCAAGTTATCCAGGATAAGATAAAGAAAATTTTTCATAAAAAGACTAAAGAAGATGATTTCTACATTGGAGATAAAGTGTTAAAATAGGATTCAAGAAGAGAAGACAAAGGTAAACATGGAAATTTTGATTTCTATGGAGAGGAACTTATGTGATTTATGGTTACAGAGGTAACAATGCTTTCTACCTGAAATAAATGGATGCATCAAAAATCCTAGATGGACCAGTAAATGGCAGAATGTTGAAGCACTACCACTCCTCTGGGATAAAAAATAGTTAGTTTAATTTACTTTAACTCTTGTACATATACATTGAAGATTTTAGATTGGATTGGATGTTTTTCTAACAAATTTGAAGCCCAGAGAGAAGGCCCTAAGCTTTGAGAGGTAAAATATCATAAGTATGAATAATTGCAGAGATCAGAAGATACTTACAGGGTTATCACAGTCAAAATTAAAAGGTTGCTAGTCTCAAAGTTCTTGACATTTCACCAGGAAATGCCATCCCCGTGTGGAGCCACTGTTAGGGTCCTATAATAATAGGGTTCATAATTTTTTAATTGACTTTGATAGTCTTGTAAATATGTACATACCTTTCTTTCTCCAAGTTGTTTTCCCATATTTTGAAAATGAAAAATAATAAAAAATGAAAAGAGGGTAAAAGTCCTAAAAGAAATATCAGAGGACTTAGAAAAGGATATACCACAAAGGAAAAAGAGATGAATAAGACATGAAAGTGAGCAATTCAAAATGCCACTACTACTTACTTTTACTGCAAGAATAATGATTATGTGCAGATTGTCAATAAATGCCATAATCCATGATTAGTTAAACAGTTTAATCTTAACTTGTCATGCTTTGAATTTCATGTTTTAGATAGAGAATAAATATATGTCAAACAGTTTAAACTTGACAAATCAGTAGATAGTTAGAGAATAAATGAGGAGCTCAACAGTTTAATCTGAGCCCTCGGATGAAATAAGGTTAGGTTTAGATAGATTTATGCTTTGAAATAAAAATGGATTTAGGGTTGCAAGCTTAAATGCACCCATGAAAATGAAGCAAAAATGTTAGAAATAATGATGGGTAGGTAGAAAGCAGTTGTGAAAGACATGTAATAAAGCAACATCGAGCAAAAATTACTAATTTCCCCTCCCCTACAATGATCCAGTATTCAAAACCTTCAGTTAAAGAGGCTCAGAGCATTTCTATGACTTCTATTGGGACCGGACCCAAGGCTTGATAACTGATTGGTTAAAAATATTGAATTCCTACATAAAACCCATTTTCATCAACATTTACCCTTCATCCATAATCATGATCCCTTTTCCTAAGTAAAAACCCATTTTTACTTAGCAAAAGTAAAAACCCTACATAATTAATTTCCTCTTCATTCAAAAACACTCAAACAACCCATAAAATGCATTTTATCCTAAGTTTAAGTGTGAAAAAACAAAAAAATGGGACCAAATATGCTTATTTGTCTATCTTTTACACTTAGTTTTAAATCATGTATTTTTCATTCATTTCCTACATTACCTCTTTTATTTCATATTAATTTCTAACTTATATATTAATTCCCTAAACTATGCCCTCCCGTATATTATTAAATCCTTTACATTTAAAATAACCCCAAAACCCACTATTTTAAAGTTTTAACCTATGTTAAATATCCCACGTGATGAAATAATACCACCCATTATAACATAGGTTTTAACATATCAATAAAACTAATCCCGACTCCTATCGTATTAAAACATGTGTTAAGGTTATATTATACCATATAATAAAACTTGCGCCAATGTATTGGTTGAAACATTTGGTAAATGTTTTAATTAACACATATATAAACATTACCCTCACCTATCATATAACCTAAGGTTTAAGTTTAATAAATGTTTCATTTATAAAGTTAAAAACCCATACCGCCAAATATCAAAACCCCAAACCCACTCCAATCCCGATGCAGCTTCCAGATTAAATCTTGACCGTTCGCATGAGCCTTCCCTGATCTAACGATGGAAAATCAATATTGCAAATAAAGTTGTGTGACTTTAACCATTTCATTTCTACGCGATACAGGTTGTTTTGCCTATTTCTCTCTCCTCGACATGGCATATTCTCATTGGATCACATTCGATCCGTTCAAAACTGCTTACCACCTCAGACCTGTGCGATAACCACCAGTGGTTTCTTCCCTTTGAAGCCAAAAACCACCTATTTTCCAGATTTGACCGCCATTTATTATAGGTTAAATTAACCATAAAACGCCTAATCAACCATGAAAACGCACTATTATTCCCGTCACTGCGCTTATCAATTGCAGCTACCATTTTGACTCAGAGAAAAGAAACCTGTACATGATTTTCACACCCAAAACCTGTTAAAAGCTTGCATTTACCATTGAAGATTGCCAAGAAGCTCCATAAAGCTTCCAAAGACAAGAAAGATACCACAGAACCTATTATAAAGCCTCAGAGACATTTTCAAAGACCATTACCTACGTATAACAAGTATTTCTCTAAAAATTGAGCTTGTTATTGATTTGAAAGGACCTTAATAAAGAACAAATCCAGTCATAAGTTCAAATTTGTCCAAAGAAGCCTATTAAAAGATCCAAAAAACAGGCCAAACCCTGGCAAAATTTTTGAGAAATCCTGTTCTATACTACGGACTGTTTTAAATGAAAAAATTGAGTTTATATGGTTTTTATAAACTGTTTAACACTCTAAATTAAGACCAGAAATCCTCTAAAGGTAGTCTAACCTCTGTGCTTGATTTCAAAATATTTTTAATCCAATTATACATTGAAGAAACCCAAGAAACCCTTGTTTCTTGTTTCCTAACCAGTGAAGGTCTGTAAATCAGTTGAAAATTTAAAATTGAAAGAAAAATCCAAGAAAATACCATATTCTACTTGTTTTAATCCAAGAACACCTGCTAAAGTCAAAAGATACTTCTGTAAACTGTTTAGACTTACAGAAGTAGCCAGAAAAGCCTAAAAGCAAAGTTTTGGGTAGTCCAAAAAGCCTCAAAATGCCTAAACCTACTCCAGCTACATCTTCTAAGACTTCAATCATTATAAATCCTCTACAACCTCCTGTTGTAGACATTGAGCACACTCCATTAGCAGATGTTGACTATAAGATATGAGACCCTATTGTAGAATTAAATTTTTTGGAACTTCATAACTGGAGTTTTGAAAAGTATTTAGATCAGGTGGAAGAAGTTCAAATTTGGGAATCAAAATTTCCCAAATATGTTGTTTCAGTTACTCATTCATGCCCTGAGATCATTAGGTTATGCCATCATTATTACATGCTTGAGCAAAGAGAAATAGTCAATGCCAACAAAGAAGTACTTTTTACCATTACTACTGATTCCATTAATAAAATGTTACAGCTCAAACCTGATCCACAAGCAGTTCCTTTGTCCATTGAAGCACTTACCAATTTATACATTGGCCTTGAATTTCCTAAAAGATTCCAAATCTTCCAACTATTGATGCCCTTACATGTGTAAATTCCTCAAATCAATCCTCCATATTCCACTTCAAAATTTCTAGAATGTTCAAGGCATGTCATTTCCATGATATCATTCATCCTAGGGTACCTTACTGATGAACATACAAATGAATCCATTTTAGGTTTCCTATCTACTTTCCCACCAGGACAGCCTCCATCTGTTATCTTCAATTATGTTGGGTATATTTTGTTTGCAATATGATGCAATGTGTTGTCTTTGATGGCAACCCACTTGATGAAGATGATGGCAACACTTGAAGAAGATGATGGCAACCTACTTGATGAAGTTGTTCTTGACTTGATGAACTTGTTAATGATGTAAATCTGATGTTCTACAAGTAGTACAGAAGTTGCAGAAGAAAGGAATATCAGTATGTGCAAGAGTAATGATGAAAAGTGTATGTCATAAGGCATACGCGGGTTTGCTTAATAGAAGGCGCGTATGCACGTGGAAAAGTACGTGCCAAGTCGCGTATGCTTAATTGCGCTCTAATTTACTAAAATCAAGGGACTTTACCATGGTATTGACCCATTGTATTGAGCGCTGGATTGTCTATGTGATCCCGTCCAGGAATACCATCGGAAGTTGTGTGGTTTTGGCTCATGGTATTGTCAAAGGCTAGATCTATTTAAGGAGAAGAAATTCATTGTGCAAGGTGTGTGCATGAGTCTGGGTTTGAATGTATACTTCACTCTGAAGTATGTCTGAATGGAAAGGGTAACAGTTTGATGATAGATCTGAATCTATGATGCACCTATGAAGAAAATGATGAAGAAGGTTATCTAGATCTGAAATGTATTTGTATCTTCTAGATCTGTTTATGGAATGTTTAGATCTGAGATGAGGCGAACATCTGTCTGAAGTGAAGGGTTAAATCTGAACTGAATATCTGCTTTGAAGAAGTATGCTGCTCTGTAATGATTGAAGATCTGTACGCTAGTTTATTACAGCGGAAGCGCGCATATACGCGGGTTTTATAAAGCTAAAGCTCGTATGAGTAGTGAAATCAGTTCTGGAGTATGTGCAGAGGTATACGCGGGTTTATATGCATGAAGGCGCGTATATACGCCGGATCAGTAAAAGGAAAGCGCGTATGAAAACTAGGGTTTGTTGAAGGATGAAGTATGAAATGTCTGATCTGTTCTGTTGTGTTACTGCTATCTGATCTGGGTTGTCTGAATTGATAAGTATCAGTTTTGATGTATGATTGAGCTTAAATGTATGGAGTGGGTCCAGTCTGAAAATATGATGAAAAGTGGCCTGCAAGTTGTGCTATAAAGAAAGCTTTTGGATCCAGTGTGAAAATTGATGAAACGTGGTCCATGGTGGTGCTGAGGGTTATAGCCTTCAGTTAGGGGGTTGTAGCTCCCTTCCAGGAGAGGCTGGTAAACGAGAGCAGGGGGTCGTAGCTCCCTTCCAGGAGAGGCTGGGAAACGAGAGCAGGGGGTCGCAGCTCCCTTCCAGGAGAGGCTGGTAAACGAGCGCAGGTGGGTGCCTGCGTACTGGTATGAGTCTGCGCCAGTACATAGTTGTAAGTTGTTTTATTTATAATAAAATATTGAAGGCTGAGACAACGGCAGCGGTGGTTTTCTCCCGACTTGGGTTTCCACCTAAAATCCTGGTGTTCATGTGTGATGCTTATGTGTGATGGTTTATTCTGTTATTATCACATATAAGCACTGTTAACTTAACATCGATGATTGAATACAGATCTATTAAGAATTATTCAACCAATTAGATTCAGGCACATGCGTATTTTATGAAGGATATCCACGTGTATATGCTAGTTGCCTTCATAAAAGTAGCTTATGGGTTTTTAGAGAATGAAAAAGTAAAATTTGAGTAAGTCCTAAATACCGATTCACCCCCCCCCTCTCAGTATTTTTCCCAACATATTGCTGACAATATTTATGACCAATTGGTTAAGTTTCCAACTAAAGGAGTGTTTAGATACACATCTTTCCTTTTCCACATGTTCTTGCATTTTTCAAGAAAATAATTTTCCAATATCCTTACAGAAGCTTGACATAGAAGGAAATCCTCTTTTAGTCATTTTTTGGACCTCTTTAATCAGAAAAGAGTCCACAGAGTTTACCTATGTAGATTTTTCAGACTTCTTCATCCACCCATTGATAAAAATGTTAACAATTACTGAATAGCCAAGGATAAATGATGAGATGAAGAAGATTTTACAGTTATCAGAGCAGACCAAGACTGGAGATTGGTATTTGTATGAAAAACACACAAAGATTAGAGTTTTTGGATCCAATTTGTTTCCCTGCAAATTACCCAAATATGTACCAATAAGGGTTTTTGCCTTGGAATACATCAGGCAGATTTTAAATTCTGATTCAATCAAATTTCTAGTAGCAAAGAAGAAAACACAGTTTAAGTTGAAGAATCAAGTGAGACCATTCATTTGTAATCATAGAGATGCATAGATAGAAGCAGCCAAACGGTTATTAGAGTACAAATTTGAAGAAAGCTTCTCCTGGAACTATGATCCACAAGGAATACTAAGTAAAATGAGGGTTAAGTGTAAACTGACACCCTAAATTCATGAGAAAAAACCAGAGATTGAGAAGTATGCTAATCAGACTGAGTGGACAGAAAACACTTTAATAGATGCAGTAAAGAAAAGTAATACTAGTCACACTTTACAAACTGCAGATCAAACAGAAAAAGCCACCAAGAGAGTCATAGAAGAAGAAACTTATGTTGCTGAAACCACCACTGAAACTAGGTTCAAGTTAAGATATAATAATAAGCCGAAGTTAAATTCAATAGAAAAAGAGAAAGTTACTATTGAAGTTGAAGATATAGATATCCTAGTTACCAACATAGATGCTGCTACAGTTATCATAAATGAGCAAGTTACAGAGAAGGTGAATGAAGAACAAGTTGAAAATTCAAATGCACAGTTGATAGAGAAACAGAACATAGAAGCATCATCCTCACAGATAGTTGAGGAAAAGGATCTATATATCAAGGAAAACTACAAACAGATTTAGTTAAAGAATGAAGAGATTAAAAATGAAATTTACTCTCAATACTTGAAGCAAACACCAAGTGTTCAAAACAGACTCTTATCAGCTTTTGGTTACTCAAATAAAAAGATGATCATGTCAATCTTACAGCCTACAGTGAAGGTTCCAAAGACAGTTACAGATTACAAAAAGATTGATTTAGAAGTGCCAACATAAAGCATTCATGCACTTGATCAAATAGAATTTCATAGACAGAGTTCAGAGATGTTGTATTCTACTGTTACAACCAAAGCTATGATTGTTCAAAAACTTCATAACACTATCACAAATATGAAAGATCAAATGAAACTTGACAAAGCATCCTTATATGCTAAATATCTCATAATTAAATCTTTAGAATAATTGGTCTTGCAAGTTGGATATGACCCTGAGAATGTCAAAGCAACACAATAGTTAGTAAGGAAAAATAATGAAGACATTGCAGCATTGAGGAAACAGCTTAAATTTCCATCAAGTGAACATCCTCAAGCCAAAGAAATTATACAGGAACAGACTCAGAAGGATGACAAGATGAATTTAATCTTTCAGCTAACAACACAGATCAAAGAAATGGAGATTCAAATGGATAAGCTTGTCCATGAAAAGGAAACAACAAAAACACCAGAATTTGCTTCAGTTATCCCTATGGTTACTACAGCTATGCCTTCAACTCTAGCAGAAGAGTTAGCACCCAAAGTACCACTGGCCACTGCAGTGCCAGTGACATCCTCTACAACATCAGCTACAGAGTCATCTACTATAGCAACTCACCCTTCAGATGAGGCTATCGAGCTAGTAAACGCCATGGAAGAAATGTCACTTCAGACAAGTGAGATTAACAGATTGAAAATGATGATTGATAACCTTGAAAATACAAACAAGTTAGCTCAAATAAATGCCAAAACTCATGAGCAAAGGGCTAATAGGTTAAATGAAGAACTGAAGAAGTTACAAAAGGAATTAACCTTAAAGGAGCCAATGTCATATGTGAAAAACTATTTATCGAACAAAATCATTGAACCATCAAAGATGTGTGGCCCTCAATTCAGGTGATCTTTGAACAAAGATATTTACTAAAGGAAACACTAGCAGAAATTCAAAAGACTAAAGATGAGCTTGATAACAAACCTGAGAAATCAATAGAATTGATCAAGTTTCTTAACAGTAAAAACAAGTAAGAGTTAGAAGAAATTGAGTTTACTGACAGGACTGAAACAATCCTTGAAATAAGGAAAGTCATCACTAAGAAGAACCTGATGAAACAACTTGAAGAGAAGTGTGAGAATATGAACATAATCATAACCAAATTCATGGTTAAATTTGAAAACTTAAGGCAAAGAAGTTTGCCTAATATTTTGGTCATCAATGACGAATTAATGCCTCAGGAGGATTACCATAAGAATATCAGAGAATGTGGAAAATATCAAGTTGAAAAAACAGGTGGACAAGGCACTCCGACAGGGAAGGTCTTACTCAGAAGCTTTGAAGATTTATTCTATCTGCAACATGAGATAAGACACTTGTTTTTCATAAAACCAAATTTTTCCAAATATACTAAGGCAGATGAGAATTTCAGGAAGTTAAAGAAGATACAAATTCCAAATGAGGAAGCTTGGCAGTCACTTACAGGCTTACTGTGAAAGGTAAAAGGCAGAAAAACAGTTTGTTGATTTTCAGTCACAACAGATTTTTTATTACAGCAGTAAACAGTTTTACAGTGGCCAAAGAGTATCTGAGGTCAAAGAGTATCAGAGATTAAAGAGAATTAGAGTGAAATAATATAAGATATTGAATATAATATTTCAAAACAAAAATAAAATATCTTGGCCAGCAAAGAGGACACCAAGGCAGCCAGTTGTACCTTATCCACAATCAGTTTCTATTTTATTTGGATCAATAGGACAGCTTGTTGATTTGTTAAGCAGCTGTCTCTATTTTGTTGTAATGATATTTCTATTTTCCTTAGATAATTCCTAGAAGCATTCTAGGATATTTTGTAAACTATATTGTATAAATACTTCATCTTTAGAAGTATTATTGTGGAATAAATTGTTGAAGATTTCTATAGTCATTTTTTATTGCACTTGAAGGCTTTTGTGTTTCAAATCTCGAGTAGAAAATTGGATCGAACCAATTAGCATCATATTTTAGGATTCATGTGATGAGCTATTGAAGTGAAGTATTTTCTACTTGTCATTGTTTATCTTCTTTGTTTCATGCATCCATATATGTGTTCCAAATTTGAATGAATAAATAGGAGTATTACTTCAGGATTTGTTAAAAGCACCTTGTCTTTACTGTTTATCATATCTACGTTTTCTACTGATTTCTAGAGTAGGTAACCCTTAATTTATCCCTCTTGCGTTTGACCTATGCCTACTACTTCTCTTTTCTGAATCAAAGAACCCTTCATTGCTCTTGATCCCGATCATATCACCTCACCAAATAGCCTTCCAAGATCTTCAAAGGGTTAACTATCTTGCCCTAAAAACAGTTGAATTTTTGACCTTGATCCTAGCTCTGTCTGCTTTATTTTTGACTCCTTGGCCCAATGGAAAAATAGATCTCCCACTATCCATATCATTAAGTGATTTTTCCCACCAAATCAAACAAACCAAAACCAAATTTCACAATCATAACTAGCCTAATATTTTATAAATCAAACAAAGTTAAATTTTAGAGAGAGAGCCCTCTCTGAACCCTAGAAATTCTAGATCCTAGAGTTTAAAATTTGGTCTATGGTTACCTCTAGAGTTCTTACAACTATAAATCAAAATCCCACAACTTAGAGAATTACTAGAGTGATAACAGTAGCAACAATTGGTTGATTTCACAAGGGAGTGTCAGGTGGCAATGGTTAATTGGGCATGTAACAGATATGGGGGGGGAATCAAGTGGTTAAATGATCAGAGGGAGTGTGGTTTGCAAGGGTGAAATGGCGGAGTATAAGTGGAGGAGGTGGGCTGACTGGGAGTGGGTTTGGGTCGGCAACGTGGCATGGTAGTATTGGTGGATGGAGGAATGGTCAACAGTGTGGACTTTTCGGGGGGGGGGGGGGGGGGTGCAATGAGATAAATGAGAGGGGGGGAGTGCGAAGTGTTGTGAGGGTGCCATGATATATTGTGGGTCTAACTGTTTCATATCCCCCCTCCCCCCCTCATAACGTTGTGGAGCTTTGGGGGGTGCAAAATACGCTTACCGTCCTTGATCTGGGTGTGCCATTCAATCCGAGCCATTGGTGTTTAACCAAATTTAGAACTTTATGAAACATTTTATAATCCCTACTTTATTTACATGCTCTCTAAAGCGTAATTAGGCCTAATATTAATGCTTTTTAGCAAAAAACTAAAAATTAACTTGATCTAAGGGCTTATTTAAGCTTGTAGCCTCATTTTCTCTAATCTAACTAACCATTTCAACCAAGATTAAACTATATGGTTGATTTATTATCCTAACATAATATATTTGACAAAATAACAATCAATTCTAAGTGGCATTTAAAAAAGCTTCACACATATTTGCAACATTTGTAAATGAAACTCTTAATTTAAATTTTTTATTTTTCTGGTGGCATTTGGACTAGCTCACCTAGAGGGACATTTTTTCATATAATTTTTATTTTTATCTTTTCTTTTTCCTTTATTTTTGTATTTTTATTTGATTTCATTCTTTTTTTCCCTATATTTTTTCTATCCCCTACAATTTATTTTTTATTTCTTTATTTTTTTCTTTCATATACTCTTTTTCCATTTTTTTTGGAAATAATTTTCAGAATGCAATATTATTTACAATTTATCATGAACTGAAAGAAAATTTTCAATCACCATTTGATCCTATGAATTATAGGACCCTAACAGTGGCTCCATTTGGGGATGGCACTCTCCCTGTGAGGTGTCAAGAATTTTAGATCAATAGCCTTGAATCATATTCTTCAATATTTGTTCTGCATTTGAATTGTCATGTTGTTATTATAGTTATGCTTGCAAATTAATCAGGAGCTCAGGGACTTCTCTTCGGGCTTCAACTTCTGATATGAGCCACCCACTCATGACAGTACAAAATTATATTTACAATGGTTTGAATGAAATATGCTTTTGTGCTTAAGAGAAATAATGTTCGAGAATTCTACCATTGACAGGTCCACCAGGCAGTTTTGCTCTAGTCGGGTCTTTTAGGAAAAATGCATTGTTACCTCTGAAAGCATCAATTGTATAAGGTACCTCCCATAAATTATCAAATTTTCCATGATTACCTTTATCTTCATTTATGGAATCCCATTTTAACACCTTGTCTCCTATCTGAAAAGTATCAGCTTTAGTTCTTCTATCGTAGATATTCTTGATGTTTTCCTGGATACCTTGAGTTTTCTTGTAAACCTTCTCCCTTGATTGTTGAAGCTGAATTGTCTGATTTATTCTCCTTTGAAGGTAATTAGGCTCTACTTGCAACTCCTATAGCATTTTCAAAAAAAAGATACCTAAATAAGTGGGAAAAAAAACATCCATCCCATAAACCAATTGGTATGGAGAAATGCTAATTGATTTTTAGTGGTGAGTCTGTCAGCCCATAATGCATTGACTAGTTTGTTATGCCATGATTTCTCATTATCCTGCAACAATTTCTTGATTATGTTAACCAAACTTTTATTAGAAGACTCTTTTAATCCATTCCACTGGGGGTAATAGGAAATAGAGTGTCCTAAAGTGATTTTATACTTGCTGCAAAATTCAACCATCTTCTTTGATTCGAATGCTGTTGCATTATCAGTAATGATTTTCCTAGGACATCCAACTATTGAAAGAATATTAGTTTCTAAAAATTTAATAATCACTGCATCAGTAGCTTGCCTTGTGGGTATAGATTCGATCGATTTGGTAAATTAATCAGTGGATGTAAGGATATATTTGTGTTGGTCTGAGGAAGAAGGATGGATTTATCCAATGAAATCCATATCCCATTGCTAAAAAGGAGTTTCAGCTAATATGGTATTTAAGGGTAGGAGAAAAAAATTTATTTTTCCTTCATAGATCTGACATTGTTGACATGAGATGGCTTTCTTATGGACATCTGGAAATAAGGTTGGCGAGTAAAAACCAGTTCTTAAAATATTGTTAGCAGTATATTTCTAGTATAGTTGTCCTCCACAATCTCCTTCATGAAATTCCTGCATTAATTTATCTGCTTCATCTTTCAACAAGAAGTTTAGTAAGATTCCTCCAGCATCTTTCCAATACAAATTATTATCTAAAATAAAAAATTTCATAGCCTTGAGTTTAAGAAATATAGCCTTAGTCTTGGTCAAACCAGGAGGAGCTTGTAAATGATGTAAGATAAAAATAAGGTCCACATACCAGGGAGAGGTTGCAAAAGCCTCTGTTACTTGTGGAGTCTCATGCTCTCCTTGTTCATTAAGTGCAGCTACAAAATTTATATCCAAAGCATGAAAATTTGATTCAATCATTAATTTAGCTAATCCTTATCCCTTAATGAGTTTGGTAGGTTTGATTTCAATGTCACATTCTAAGATAATGGCAATCCATTTACCCATTTTCCCATCATGACCATTTTGGGTCAGTATGTCTTTCACCACAATGTTTGGAACAAAAGAAATTATATGTGAATGAAGAATATAAACTCTAAAATATTTAATTGATTTCACGAAAGCAAATGCTTGCTTTCCCATGATGGTGTATTTTGATGCAACATCTCTTAAGGATTTGCTAAAGAAAGCAATAGGTTGTTCATGTCCTTAATTATTCTTCTGTAAGATAACTACTGCAATAGTATATTCAGATGCAAAGGAAAAGATGAGAAAATATTTGGTGAAATCAGGACTAATTAACAAGGAGCTTGAGTTAAGGCTAGTTTTACCTGATCAAATTATTGGTTTGCATCTATATTCCATTTTACCCCAATGTATTTCCTCAACATATTTATTGTGTTTCTTAGAAGTTCTACCAATTTGGGATAAATATCCTTAGAAAATTGATTTTTCCAATGAAATATTGGAGTTCTTTTACATTTATAGGAGGACCTATTTTTAAAAAAAGCTTCAATTATACTAGGATCAATTATGATTTCATCTTTTGAAATAATGTGTCCTAAAAATTTTCCATAATCCAAACCGAATAATATTTTCATTGGGTTTAAGGAAATACCAAATTTTATGCATTTCTCAAAGACTCTTCTCAGGTGAAGCAAAAGTTCCTCATTTGTTTTTGAAAAAATAGTGATATCATCGAGATATATGACTATAAACCTACCTATTTCATCTGCAAAGGAAGTGTCCATTTCTCTTTGGAATGTGGCACCAAAATTCATTAAGCCAAAACACATCTTAACATACATCAAAGTGCCCCAGGGTGTAGTAAATGTTGTCTTTTCTTGGTCTTCAGGATGCACTAATACTTGATTGTAACTAGAAAAAGCATCTAATAAGTAAATTATGCTGGATCCCACCACCTTCTGCAAAATGTGATCCATTTTAGGTGTAGAAATTATACACAAGATGCATGTATATATCCAGATTCTCCTGATCTAACAATATTTTATCTTCTTGCTAAATACAGAATCCTTCCATTGTTAATCTTTTGTGGTAATTAAACATTCAATTGCAAACACATGAAGAAATAAAAACAGTCGCACATAACACAGTTGTTTAACGGGAAAGCCTGAAGCTAAAAACCCCAACTATAATATATTTTGTATCATGGATATCATGTAACAATCTCATACAAAGCTTAGTACATCAAGCTCTCAGTACAATCAATTGTCACACACTAATCAGAAGAAATATGCAAATCCATGCACCGATTTCTTGCCACCTACTAGCCTGCCTCCACTGCGCAATCCCTGCGGAAGAATAGCTCTGAATGACTTTGAATTACCCTTGCCTTTACTACACAATCCTCATTGGCAACTCCAATGCGTGTGTGGTGCAATCAATGCATCACTATAGTCACAACATATAGTCCATCTTGCCCTTTCACCTATCTCTCCACTGGGTCTCCATTGGAAATGCCATGCACTGTAGTTAACTGTTGTATTTGTTCAGTTGATTAATGAGTTATTATTTGTGAATTAATTAACTAATTAATTCACTCCACTCTCACTATTGTATCATTCAGTTAGACTAGATACAACTAGCTCAACTGAGTTTAACTCCATTAACTGAGTTAAACTAAATAACAACTCCATGAACTACTCTTCCAACTCTGTCATAACTTTGCCACTTCAGTTATAACTGAGTCCTCCATGCATGAACCACCATTAAACCCTAGGAATTGCATAATTCCTTCAGCCCACTGATTTTCCAAATCTGTGCACTGAAATTAAGTGCTCCAAGAGAATAAGTTGTTGTTTATTGTCAGATTATTAATAAGAGCTAATAATAATAGACACTTCTATTTTTAGATCGACGATCTATAAATATACTTCGCCCAATATTCTAAAAATAGAATTTCATCTATTTTTCCAACTTAACCAACCATCCACAAATAGCATCCTACAACTTTTGAAATATGATCACCATGTCTAAAAATAGACTTGCGCCAAAAATAGCTTGCGGGCCCACTTAGTGAAGGCGACTCTCTTCACTAAGCTCATCATCTTTTTGAATCTCAAAACTCCCTCTCAACAAGATAGGGATTATCCTTCACCCCGATCCTGCCTCTATGGTATTCGAATTTTCTCCTGGTGAGCGCCTTCGTCAGAATATCTGCATCCTGATCCTCCGTAGGAATGCACTGAAGCAACATGATCTTCCGCTGCACACAATCTCGATATGATACTCTTGATGGATACCGAATATCAATTTGTTTAGATCTATCATAAAACACAAGATTAATCGAGAGTATAATGAAACTCCATCATTCTACAATGCTTTGGAGATCTAAATGTGGTAGACAAACCAACCTGGATATTCCTCATCCAGATAGCCTTACATGCAGCTTGACTTGCTACCATGTATTCTTCTTCCGCTGAAATGAGTGCCAGGGATCTTTGTTTCTTGTTGTACCAAGAAACTATCGTAGATCCAATATTGAAAATCCCTCCTGATGTGCTCTTTCTGTCTGTTGGGCTGCCTTCCCAATCTGCATCCGTGAAGCCATGAAACTTCACTTCATCCGTCTGTCTGTACCATAAACCATACTCAGATGTGCCCCTGAGATATCTCAGTACATGCTTGCCTACCTTCCAAAAGTTCTTGGTAGGCTTAACCATCACTTGTGAAAGCTGGTTCACCGCATAGCATATGTCTGGTCTTGTATTAACTAAATACATGAGCGAACCCACCAACTGTCGATAAACAGTGGCATCCACTACCTCTATCGATGTAGCATCCTCTTTCCTCCAATTTCCTAGAAGAGGAGTGTCGATAGGCTTGCAGCCTTGCATGTAAAACTTCTCCAGTATCTCCCGGGCATACTTGCCTTGAGACACAAATAGTTCACCTTCCCACTGCCATATTTCCAATCCAAAGAAATAATGAAGGAGGCCCAAATCCTTCATCTCAAACTCCTTTGCAAGATCTGCCTTGCATGAGTGTATCAACTGCTCATCACCCGTTAGTATTAAATCATCAACATAAAGAACAATTATTAAAAGCTTATCCTCCACCACAATTTGGTACAGGTTTGCATCCGCCTCACTCTTGGTGAAGCCAAGTCCAATGAAATAGTTTTCGATCCGAATGTACCAAGCACGTGGTGCTTGTTTTAGCCCATACAACTCTCTTTTGAGCCTGCACACATGCGACTCACTGTTGAAGATCTCAAATCCTTCAGGCTGCTCAATGTACACCTCTTCCTCAACGATCCCATTAAGGAATGCAGTCTTCACATCCATCTAATGAATGTGCCAACCCATCTGTGCTAAGAGAGCAAGGATGGTCCTTATGGAAGAATATCGTGTGACAAGTGCAAAGGTTTCTTCATAATCAATTCCCTTGATCTGTGATAAGCCCCGGGCAACAAATCTTGCCGTATACTTCTCCACGCTCCCATCAGTAGCTTGCTTTACCTTGTAGATCCATCTATATCCTACAACTGATTTACCCACCGGCCTTGGAAAAATCTCCCAAGCACTTTTTCTGACAACGGAGTCATACTCCTCCACCATGGCATCTACCCATGTGGGCTCCTACACTGCTTCTTCAAAAGAAGATGGCTCTGTCACGATACACTTGCTCATAAGAGACATGTATCCAGTAAATCAGTTAGGTGACTGTCTCTGTTTGCGTTGTGATGTAGGGACTCCTACATTCTGTGTCGCATCAAGCTTCAGTCTCTCAGCTTCTGTGGTACGCTTTCTGCCTTGTCTGGTGTTTGGTTTTGCATGAGTGGACTCCCCCACTCCATGAATCTCCTCCTGTGGCTGATCCACATCTAGAGGCTCATCTTTGGGAACAAGAAGTTCCTCCTTTGCATGCAAGTGTAGCTCCCTCTCAAGCGACAACTTCATGGCTTTCACCACATTGAATTTTATATCCCGTCGCACCACAGTCATTCGACTGTCTAGAAAATACACACGATAATTATGGGGTGTTCTTGTGTACCCCACAAATATCCCAACTTCTGCAGTCGGCTCCAACTTCTTCCTGGCGTCCTTTGTCACATGAATTTAAACAGATGAGCCAAAAATATTCAAATGAAAAATATCAAGCTTCTTACTAGTAAAAGCTTCTTTAGGTGTACTCATGCCAAGTACTCTATGAGGACAACGGTTTTGCATATAAACCGCAGTGTTTCATGCTTTCGCCCACAAGTGCATCGATAGGCCCTGGTCATGCAACATCGCTCGTGTAGCACCCACGATCGTTTTGTTCTTCCTCTCCGCGACCCCATTCTGTTGTGGGTTATGAGGCGCTATGAGTTCTCTTCGAATTCCTTCTTTGCTACAAAATTCTTTGAATTCACTTGAGATGTATTCACCACCCTTATCGCTTCGTAGAGCTTTCACTTGTTTCCCCGACTCCTTCTCCACCAATGCTTTAAACTCGCAGAAATTTGAGAATGTTTCGCTCTTCTTCTACATGAAGAAGATCCAGCATCTACGAGAATAGTCATCAAAAAATATAACATAATACCTATTTTTTGTTGTTGAAGCAACCGTGAAAGGTCCACACACGTCTATGTGAATTCTCTCCAGGATCACCGAAGCATGATTCTCCTTCTCATGAAAGGTGGTCTTCACAAAATTACCCATAGTACATCCCTTGCACTGATCTGACTGTGCAAGACTACCCTTGGGAAGTCTAGTAGAAATATGCTGCAAAATTTTCAAAGCGCCATGGTGAAGATGGCCCAATCTCCTGTGCCATAATTCACCCTCATCCCGGCTCACCACTTCTTCTGATTTTCCCACCATTGTAGCACAGCCATCTACCTTCCTGCTTGTAGATATTCTTAACTTGAATCCCTATCCTCTTGGTTTGACCCATTGTTTTATGTCGCAAGAAAGCTTTTCCATCTCTAAAAACAACGTCATAACCTTTGTCTTCCAACATTGCAACCGAGACCAAGTTCTTCTTCAGACCTGGAACATACATAACATCTTTCAACAAGAATGGATTACCAGACTCCCTCTCAAAGGTAATGGTCCCAATTTCGGTCGCACTATATCTACCATCGTCACCCATCTCTATATGCATTTGAAGTTCCTTCTCCTCCAAGTCACTAAACAACTCCTTGTCTCCCATCATATGGAAATACGCACCACTATCAAGATACCACACCAATCCCATATAGCTTGAAACCAAGCATGAGATCAAAGAGAAATCAAGTTCAAATTGTGAGGCTAAGGCTCTCCAGCTGCAGCTCCAACAACCTTCTTGTTCTACTTCTTCTATGGGCAGTTAGTGTCGAAATGCCCATGTTCGTGACAGTGAAAACACTTCACCTTGGACAAATCCTGCTTCTTGCCTTTAGCATCAAATTTTGAGGGAAATTTATTCCCCTTCCCTTTCCTTTATTTGGCAGCTAAAGCGCAATTCTCTTCATATTCATTATTCGATGAAGAGCCATCCCTGGTACCTCGCCTTACCTCCTCCTGCACAAGATCTGACCAAACTCTCTCCCATCTCGGTAGTTTCTCCCGTCCATTTACAGAGTCATCATAGCTATGCCAACTCTTTGGAAGCCCAAGGAGAGCCAAGATCACCAAGTCTTCATCATCAACAATAATCCCCACACTTCCCAGTTCATCCCTACAGTGGAAAAACTTCATGAGATATTTTGGAATATTGTCGCCCTTCTCCATTTTTATTTTTCTGAGCTTGTCTTTCAACGCCAACTTCCTCTGGTCGCTGCTACTATGGAAAAAATCTGTCAAAGCCTTCCACATTAAGGATGGAGTGGCTTTCCCGTGAATTTTGGACACAATATGGTCCTTCACACCTTCCAACATAATTCTTCTTGTCTTTGCTATCTTCTTTTGCCATGCGTCAAGTAATGCAGCATCGCTAGATCCCGACTTAGGAACATCGCTATCGATGAACTCCTTCAATCCATTATCCTCTAGCACTGCCTCCATCATATCCTTCCAGGATATTTAATTTGAGCACCCATCAAGGGCATACTCCAATCGCAACCCATTGAAATGCATTTCAATGTATACTCAACTTCTGCACCAAGAATTTTCTGTAGCAAATTCGAATTGTCCACCAGCACAAACTCAGCAATTCTTCACAATTGCAATCTTAAATAATTAACACTGCTCTGATACCATGTAGAAATTATATACAAGATGCATGTATATATCTAGATTCTCCTAATCTAACAATATTTTATCTTCTTTCTAAATAAAGAATTCTTCCACTGTTAATCTTTTGCGGAAATTAAACATTCAATTGCATACACATGAAGCAATAAAAACAATCGCACATAACACGGTTGTTTAACGGGAAAGCCTGAAGCTGAAAACCCCAACTATAATATATTATGTATCATATAGATCATGTAACAATCTCATACAAAGCTTAGTACATCAAGCTCTCAATACAATCAATCGTCACACACTAATCAGAAGAAATCTGCAAATCCATGCACCCATTTCTTGCCAGCTGCTAGCCTACCTCCACTGCGTAATCCCTGCTGAAGAATAGCTCTGAATGAATTAAAATTACCCTTTCCTTGAATACACAATCCTCATTGGAAACTCCAATGTGTGTGTGGTGCAATCAATGCATCACTATAGTCACAACAGATAGTCCATCTTTCCCTTTCACCTACCTCTCCACTGAGTCTCCACTGGAACTGACATGCACTGTAGTTAACTGTATTTAATCAGGATTAATTATTATTATTTTTGGCACTAATTTACCCACTCTCACTATTGTATCATTCAGTTAGACTAGATAACTAGCTCAACTGTTAAACTGAATAACAACTTCATGAACTACTCTTCCAACTCTGTCATAACTTTTCCATTTCAGTTCTAATTGAGTCCTCCATGCATGAAACACCAGTAAACCCTAGGAATTGTGTAATTCCTTCAACGCATTGATTTTCCAAATCTTTGCACTGAAACTAAGTGCTCCAAGAGAATAAGTTGTTGTTTATTGTTGGATTATTATTAATAGCTAATAATAATTGACACTTCTATTTATCACATCATAAATTGATCATACTTATCTAAAATAACTTCATCATTTAACTTTATCAACCAAATATCCTGCACCGAAATATGATCACCATGTCTAAAAATAGACTTGCACCAAAAATAGCCTGCAAGCCCACTTAGTGAAGGCGAATCTTTTCACTAAGGTCATCATCTTGTTGAATCTCAACATTAGGGAGAGGGTAGTTATCTTTCAGAGAAACTTTATTGAGATTTATAAAGTCAACACATAGTCTAATTTATCCAATATTTTTCCTAGTTAGAAATAAGTTTGACACCCATTTATAATACCTTAATGGCACTATAATATTGGCATCATACAACTTTTTGACTTCCTTTTCAATTAGGGGCATCAACACTGGGTTGATTCTCCTAAGTTTTTATTTAACATGCTTTTGTTCTTCTTTTATAGGAATTTTATGCTGTATAATGTTGGTGTCATAAGATTTAAAATCCTCATAACTCCATGCAAATGCATCTATGAATTATTTAAACAAGTTTATGTATTTCTTCCTTTCAGCAGGGGGTAAAGAGTTAGATAATTTAACCATTTTTGGTTCTTGTATAGTTCCCATATTACAGTCTTCAACTTCAGATCCAGTAGGTTCATTTTTAGGCTTTTTGGCTACATCATTAAAGTCAAATAACTCATCTAACGGGACTAACCCTCTAGGAAAAACATTATCTTTTAATTGTAAAATTTCTAATTCTTCTTGTTCTTGATCTATTTCATTTAACTCTATGTTATTCATACTCTTATCTACACTTCCTTCTATATTAAAATCTATATCTATATTGGCACACTCAAATTCATCTTTTGATTATAAAAAAATTTAATTTGTTCATCATTTCCAAAGACTTGCCAGTATCTTATGTTATCTGGGACTACTGGCCTATTTTTAACTTTAATGATGTACTGGTGATTTGTACGGTATGGAATTTTGCAGGTACTAGCTGAAGTATCCAAACCATCAGCTAGGATATTTTGACTTTTAGCAATTACTGATAAGTCATACTCAACAAAACATTCAAGAAATCCAGAAGAAAATTCCTATTATCCCTTAATCTTGGGTGTTTGGCTGAGCATTCCCCTTTGATTTGTTTGATTATCAATTCTGAATCTCCATGAACTGAAATTCTCTTGGCACCCAGCCTTTTCAAAATTTGCAATCCTAATATCAATGCTTCATATTCAACTATGTTTTTGGTACATTGAAAATTCAACGTATATGAATGACCTTCAGATTTACTAGTTTGTGAATTTAAAATCCATACACCTAGTCCAGATCCTTCCTTACTGACAACCCCATCGAAATCCATATTCCATAAAGGTTCATTTTTTTTTATCATGTTCTAGAATATCTGTTTTTTTTCTTTAATTTCGCACAAATTAGTTTCTAAATTTTCAATTTGTTCTTTCATGCCTCCATCATTGTACCAAATTAAAGAATCAAGGTATGAATGGACTGAATATAAGGGATAATTGTGTGGTTTTTCTTGACTATTGACCATGAAATTCATCAATGTTTCCCTATATAATCTCCTTTGCTAACCAAATATTGGAATGGTAGCATAATTCATATCCATTTGAAGGGTACCTTTTATTTTAGCTCCCCATGAGCAAGACAACAACATGACATATTTAGGAGGTATGTCAACAACAAAATTATCCATTACCACACTCTTAGCTATTATATGGGCTTAAGTGACACATAAATCCTTAATCAGGCCCACACATTTTACTTTACTTGAATCAAAAGAATATAAGTATTTGTATGGTCTAGTAATATCAAGTCCTAATTTTTCCATAACAACCTTGGCATAAGGTTGTGTGAAGAACTTGAGTCAAGTATTGCATTATGTAGGATTTTATCATGAATGTTTAAACTAACATAAAATGGGGGTACACCTCCCTCTTGAGGTTTTCCATGAACTTTGGGTCCAAATAGTAATTATGGTTGATCATCAGTTAAATTTACTGTATCTGCACCTTCCCCTATTTTCAAAACTTTCATCACTTGTGATCTGGAAGCATTCTTGTTCATGAGTTTTTTCAGGTGAATGGGTATTTCGAGTTTGGCCAATTCATTTTCGATACTGAATGATGTTTGATTTTTATCTATATTGACAACATCTTTTTTCTTAACAACATCCTGTTAGGAATTATCCTTTTATTGGTTGGTAGAGGGAATATCAGCTTGGGTTGTTTTAGAAAAAATATCAAATACTTTCTGCGTAGGAACCTCTACACTCTTTTTAGGAGAAATATTAGGATTTTTTTTAGGAGGGGTTTCAGTTGACTTTTTATTAGGAGTATCAACAGATTTTTTAGTAGGATTATTAGTTGTTTTCCTACTCCTCGGATTGTACTGTTTATGGACTTCCATTATTGCATTATCGAAACCTTGTTTGTAATATTCTAATTCCTCATATTTGTTTCAAGTTGTGAAAGCAATAAGAGATATTGTTCTTCTCGAGTTAAGAAAATGGATTCACCATCATTCACTCCCATTAAATTTATATGATTTTCATCAAGGACTTCAGTTAATTCTCCCTATTCATCTGCATAATTTTCTTTAAATGGTAGTTTGATCTATTGATTTGGACTCTTTTGTTCTCTTTGTTTGATCTGGGGTGGGTTTCTCCTAAATTTAGGATTTCTGATTTGAGGACCAGGTTGATTTTCTCTAGGAGGAGCCCTATCAGTTATGCTTATTCTTTCCATCAGTCTTTCCATGGTTTTAACCTTCACCTATTTTCAAATTTTTCATCACTTTTGATCTGTAAGCATTCTTGTTCATGAGTTTTGTTAGGGGGATTGGTATTTTTAGTTTGGAAAATTCATTTTTGATACTGAATGATGTTTGAGTTTTATCTATATTAACAACATCTTGTTTCTTAACAACATCCTTTTGGGAATTATCCTTTTGTTGGCTGGTAGAGGGAATATCAATTTGGGTTGTTTTAGAAACAGTATCAAATACTTTCCTGGCAGGAACCTCTGCACTTTTTTGGGAGAAATATCAAGATTTTTCTTAGGAGGGGTGTCAGTTGTCTTTTTATTAGGAGTATCAAAAAATTTCTTAGTAGGATTATCAGTTGTTTTCTTACTCCTCATATTGTATTGTTTATGGAATTCCATTATTTCATTCTCAAAACCTTATTTTTAATCTTCTAATTCCTCAAAATTTATTTCAGGTTGTGAAAGAAAGAAGAGATATTGTTCTTCTTGAGTTAAGAAATTGGATTCACCCTCATTCTCTCCCATTAAATTTATCCGATTTTCTTTAGGGTCTTCAATTAATTATCCCTCTTCATCTGCATAGTTTTCTTGAAATGGGGGCCTGATCTGTTGATCTGGACTCTTTTGTTCTCTTTGTTTGATCTTGGGTGGGTTTCTCTTAAATTTAGGATTTCTGATCTGAGGACTAGGATGATTTTCTCTAGGGGGAGCCCTATCAGTTATGCTTATTCTTTCCATCTTTATTTCAATGGTTTTAACCACGATATCTATTTTGGCATCAACATAAGAAGTAGATGGTTCTTCTTTTATTGTTACTCTCCTTTCAGATCTAAGTCGAGCTCTTTTAGCTAACATGTTGGATTCCACACTTACAACATCTCTTTGCATTTCTTCCAAGGTAGTAGGGTTCCTTTCCCTAAGCTGATAAGACATGTCGGCATCAAAACCATTTGGAAACTTAATCAAGGATAATCCTTGGGGAGGCTTAATGTTTGTTGGGATGGCATTATAAATGTTATTAAATCTAGTGCAATAATCTTGCACACTTTAACCGGGAGCTCTCCTAACATTTTCATACTCTACTAAAATTTGAAGAGGATTTTTCTTGATTTACCATCTATTGAGAAAATATTGATGGAATGTAGTCAGATCATTTATGGTAGCAGTTGGTAAGGATTTAAACAATTTCCTAACTTCCTCATTTAAGCTTTGAGAAAAAAGTTTCATTTTTACATCTTCTTCATCTACCTCTTGAAGATCAAAATAATCATTCATTTTATCATGTTGTTGTGCAGTGATGGGTCCAGTACCATCAAACTTAGGAATCCTAGTTTGATATTCTTGTAGCATATTGTGTAAAGGAGAATCCAAAACCAAAGGAGCATACCTAGCTACCATGATTGGTATTTATGGATGAAAAATACATGAACTTATGAGGGGTGTAGGTATAGGATTTTCCACAATAGGTTATATTTTTTGTTCTAATACTATTGGAGAAGTAGTGGATATTATTGAAGAAGTGGGACTAGTTGATATAAGATGAACATATTGAGAAGTAGTAGAAGATGCTGAAATTTTCAGGGTAGAAAGTTCAATAGATTAGTTGGATATAAGCCTCGTGGAAAGCTAGATTAAGGTCTGACATTAGATCTTGCAACTTGTCCAAGTTTTGGAGTGTCTGTTGATCAAAATTTGGTTCTATAGGTTGATCTTCGGATGAATAAGGTTGAAATACAGATTGATCAAGCACTGTCTCATCCACAAAAATTTCAGACTTGGTTCTAAACAGACTATGCTCAAATGGTAGATCAAACTGAATATCTTGAATAGTCACAAAAATCTTTGGGAGAGAGTTTTCCCTTGGTGGTAGACTACTACTTCCTTGACTCTCAGCTAAAATTCTTTTCCTAATTAGCTTCTCAGGATTATCTAGAATATTTGGAGGTTCAGGATCTGGATGTGATCTAGTGTGAATTCTTTTAGGAGCCAGATATAATAGTATTACACACAATTTAGCTTTGTACAAAGTTTACAACCTCTGAACTTTTATTTCTAAAATTTTAACTCTTTAATTTTTCTGAAATAAAGTCTGAACTAGGGAAATGAATTTTTGAAATCAAGATTTGTTCGTTCCCCAGTATGGTCGCCACTATGTTATCACTTCGTAATTTTGAGATTGCAAAGAAAATTACAGAGGTAACCACAAAACCACTTTGGAAGCTAGGATCTAGCCCTGCCAAATTCAGAGAGGGATCTCTTTGTAAGATTTAGATTTGTTTATATTGAGATATTAGGCTAGTTATGAAATTTCAGGGTTTGTTCAATGAATTTCAATTGTTTGGTTGATTGATGTCTTAAATTACCATTGGGTTATGGAGTCTATTACTTAAAACATGGATCTGTTTCAATTTTTACAGATAGGTTTTACAGGGAAAGGTAGCCAAACTAATTGGATTTTGTAATTTAAATGAAGTGAACAAGAAGAAATGTAGGAATTTCCATGAAGTAAAGAGCAATTAAGAATTCTTTTACTTAACTTCATTTTGAAAACATTAAAATTATTCAAAGCTAGAATGAGATAGTGCCTTAAAATAAATTATGTTCTTAATTTTATGTTTAATAATTTATATTATGAAAACACATATGAATGATACATAAGAAAAGTAAACACAATTACTAAGAAAGATGCACTTCACTAATATTTTGACACAAGAATCTTATGAAAGAGATTCTTATATTACTGAAAGTCCTCTGAAACTTGAAACGCAGATTACAATAGCTTTCTTGGACACAAAAAATAAACCCTTCTTACTTCGAAACGAGACATATTTATAAGTTTATTAAAAAATATCATGATATATGGATCAAGAAATAATTCCTAAAATATCTAGAACATAATTACAAAAATAACACAGAATTATAGGAATTTTCTGAACAATTTGGCTTGTTGGTACTATTCTTGAGGTTGTTGTTGTTGACTGTTTGCTGACTATGCATGGAATCCTATTGCACTATTGTTGTGATGTCTAAGATGAAAAAAAAAAATAACTCCAGTAACTCACATGATTTCTCCCATCTATCCTCAGTTGGAATAGAAAAATCAATTATTTTTCTGTAGGCTTCATCAACCTATGTGTATTTCTGGAAAGTGGGTTTCTTGATGAACAAATGCATGACCTCATGACTGATAAATAAATCAAACTCCAAAGCCTCCATGAAGGCCTTTCCTGTGAGGTGGAATTTTATGCCTGCAAATCTGGATGTGTCTTGGGGCAATTTTCTCCAGCTTTTCGTGGTGGTCATTCAAATTGATTAGATTTTTTTCTTCATTCACTAGTCTTGGTAGAACTTTCCTGTTCAGAACCTACATCTTTTTATGAAATATATTAATACTAATATCCAAATTCTGACATTTATTCTCCAGTTGAAGCATGCGAATTATTTTGGTGTGTATTTTCTGGACCTATAGAATTGTCTATGTTTTGTATTGGATCCCCAACTCTTCCAATTCCACTCTATTTTTCGAATTTAATAGCTTGATAATAGTTGTAGCTTCCCCAAGCTTCTGTCCTAAATTTTCCTTGATTTATTTTATCACATATGTTGACCTTTTTATCAGCTCCTACTACTCAAATAAAATTTGAATGGAAGGCCATTTATGGGTGATTGCCTCATTTATTTATGTCTGTGTGTGTTCTCTGGCTTGGGCTAGAGTATGGGCAATTACTGACTCAGTTTGAAACTAATGAACCTTTAATGTTAGCTGATGGATTTTTTGTAACTCTGCAACATAAGAGCTATCAATATTCAGATTGTGTTCTCACGTTATTTATAACTGAGCTTTTAATCTTGCAATCTCGTGTTGGTGAAGATTTAGGTTGTCCATAGCTTTGACTAATTCATCTGTTTTCCGTGTTGGTTTTGATGTCGATGTGGATGCACTTGGTGTTGTAGCTAATGTGATGGGAACTGATGTAAGAGGGACTATGGCTAACTGTGATGTCTGCTCCTTTTCTTTGAGAAATTTCTCTAACTCTACCTCCATATCCCTAATATGATTGTTCTGCTCAATAATAATCTTAAACATCTCTTCTTTCTCCTTCTCTATTTCTTCAAATTCCTTGGCTTGTGGGTCTTCAGTGGCATGAAGTTTCAACTGTTTTCTTAATGATGCAGTATCAACATTTTTCCTCTTTATTATCTCTTCTGCAACCTTCACATAATTTGGATTGTATCCCAATTCGATTATTAAGTCCTCCAGTGACTTAATTTTGGTGTTTTTGGCTAAGGATTAAATCCTTTCCAATTTGAGCCGAGTCTGTATATTCTTAACTGAGGCATACAACCTTGAAGCTGACATAGATACATTTTTTAGTGAATAATAGATCATTTCACTAGACTTCTTATGCATTTCCATTTTATTAATGGGATGGATTTTCTTAGCATCAAATGAAAAAACATGCTCTTCATAATCTGTTGATGTCTTTGGAGCTGGTAATTTGGCTTCCAGGAAGGCAATCTGCATTTTTCCCTTCTTAGTATCAAAGGCTGAAAGAAGACCATGTTGTGATGTTGCAGTCTGCTTCCAAAATTGTTAATATGTGGAGGCCTTCAACATTTCATTTCTCTGCTTAATAGCCTTGTTCTTAGCAAATATGTTTGGCTCAACAGTGTCTTGAGCCAAATCTAATGTTTGTGAAGTTTCAGGAGGATATTTTATAGTTGAAGAAGAAGGGGATCCTGTGATAATATCATCTTCCCTGGTGGATTTGTGAAGACCTATCAGCGCAATGGTTTCCTTCTCTTTGTTTCCTATCTGAAATGTTGGTGCTGAATTTGTTTTTTGTTTCTTCTTATAAATTACAAATTCTTTGGCTTCAATTTTCTGATTGGGGACTCCTCTCTTATCCTTTTCTCTGGCTTTTATTGTTTCTCCTGGGGTGTATGAGTCTAAGAGGTTATGGTGGATATAACATGTTCCTCTGCCTCTTGTAGGGTTTTATCTTCCCATTTCTTTTGGTTCATATACCGCTCAATATCTGGTTGAGGAGTATGTGTATATGGTGTTGTTTTCTGCTCCACCATTAACTTCAAAATTATACAAAAAGGGTCGTAGGACCATCTGAAACTTAGCTTGAAATTCATTTGTTTTAGTTGCAAATCAACTTCTCGACCAACTATTCTGGCATTGCAGACAAAGGGCCCTACATGTGCTTTAATCTTAAACTATGCTTTCTTCTTGGTAGTGATAATGTGCATGTCATCCATATGTATCATCTGTCTTATGTACTCGATTAGTTTAAGAATATGCATTCTTCCATCAGTGATCAATATCATTCCTTCATTTTTCATTTTAGGTGTCTCATTCCGAAATTTTTATATCATTCCATTAGGTAATAATAAAAATTGTTTCACTGATGATAGTATCCCTCAATAAAACTTCACTCTCCCTTAAAAAACCACATTTGCTGACTCACTTCCATGTCTTCTTGAGCATAATAACACCTATGAAAAGCTCATTTCACCATGTCTTTTCTCATTTAAAATTCAACCATGGAAATCAGGTTTCAAAATCTCATTAGGTCATTAGGGTTTTGTCCTTCAAGGTCAAAAATGCATTATTCAATATCAATAAAGTCAGAAAACACAAGAGAGTGACTCAATGACATTCTAGTTTCATCTATAGAATATCAACACTATGCAAATATCATATTTTTTAAGTTGTAATTTTGATTTCACATGATTTTCATATCAAAATGTCATTTTCATATGAAATCAAAAATGTAATTTATTTATTTTTTTCAAATGTAATTTTATGTTTTTCATATGTAATAATTCATTCCCTAGCTGTAACCTCAAGCATTCATGCCAAACTGAAGGAAAGAAAAACCAAACTCCATCAAGTGATCAACTTGCAAAACAAAAATTCAGATGTCAAAGAGTATCATTGTGAAAGTTTGAAAAATAAAAAGTGAACATAAGGAAAGTGGGTTTTTAAGTTATAAATAAAATCCACTAGAGTAAAAAAAATCCATCAAAACTTAAAGACAAAGCCTATTTGTCTCATGCAACCTCAAGCAAACCTCAGCAAAGGAGAAAATTCGAATTTCAGAGTGTAACTGGGCAAAACAGAGTTGGTGGCTACACATTCTCTCGATCGCTGCACGTTCAGTAGGGTTGTTGCGCGTTCAACAAAGACGTTGCTCGTTTGGTCAGGGTTCACAGTGAAAATTTTAAAGGCATTGCACATTCAGGAGGTTCATTGCACGTTCAGGAGGGATGATATGCGTTCATCAGGTCATTGCTCGTTCACCCAGGAAGTGCCAAAAACCTTTGTTAGCCTGTCAGTCCACCAACTTTATGCTAAATATCTACACAAGGGTTATTCAAGCTTCATTTACCAGTAAGTAACCCATCCAACCTCTCTTTGATGCAATTTTGTGCTTCAATTTAATCCAAAACTTAATTCTAAAGTAAGGAAACCCTAATACTTATTAAAAACCTAATTTACACCCTAAAGCTAATCCCTAAACTCTCATACACTCTCCCTCACATTCCTAAAAACATTCTTCCTTTTCCATATCCCCATTCGCTAAAAAATCTCATCCCTAATAGCCCTAAGTCCTAGGTTTTCACTTACCTAGGCTCCCTTCACATTCCCATTTCACTCATTTCCCAACACTTCCCTTCACTTAATATTCCTTCATTTCATTCCATCATCCCTAAGGTTTTTGACACCAATCATGGCCGAAGAGGAGAACAGAGGTTATAGTGAGGAAGAAAGACAAGAGAGAAAGCATATAAGAAGGGAGGGAAAGTCATCATACATGAACCAGCAAATACCAGAGATCTTATGGCATCTCCCCTCACTGTGGCATGCTTTAAGCATGTAGGTTGTTTCAAGTTTTGTGAAAAATTGCAAAGAATCCAGTACCATCCTATGTTGACAAGATTGTTCATTTCTAACCTTCATGACAAATAGGTCACCCTTGACGGGATCAATTTAACTATGTCCATTGACATTATAGCAGTTGCTACTAGGATCCCAAATGTTGGGGAAAGATGGTTTAAACAGGGAAATATGAATCATTATTATTATGAGCCATATCTTAAACCAAGGTACAAGAATGACAAAAAGATGATTTTTCCTTTCTCTAACCTCCTTGACAGATATGTCACCATGATGAAAATCATCATGCAATACTTCACCTATGAGGGAAGGTTTTCTAGACTCTATTCCTATCATATCTGAATCATCATGCACTTCACTAGGGTTAGAATGCTTCATATACCCTATTATATCTACCGAAGCATTGATAAGATGGAATTTATTGCCCAAAAGAGAGATTATGATCATCAAATGTAGATTCTCTTTCACCACTCCCTCATCAAAATGATAGTCATGCATCAACTTGATCAGTTAAACATTCCATGGGACACCTTCATATCAAATGAGATTTTCACTGCTCCGCCTATTCAGCATGGCCAGAACGCACCTTCATCATCTCATCCTCTCTCATCTATCTTTCCATCTCAACCTATTATTCACACATCATTACTAGATCAGCTCCCTTCACCTCATTCATCTCCATCTCACATTGACCCTTATTATTCACCTTTTTATAACCCTTCATCATCATCACATCATGATTCTGAGTTATCAAGCAGTGATGAAGACATTGAGGCAAAATGGGCTAGTTTTGCTGAGGTTGAGCCATTGCCCAAAAATTACCAGAGAGGCTATAGGCATGTGTTTGCTTCACTTGGTGTGAAAGGGGCCATGCCTTCTTCATCAACACAACAGGTAGATAAAGGTAAGGAAAAGGTGATAGAGCCAGTAATTCATGATGAGGAGGAAAATCATGAGACAGAACAAGAATTTCAATCAATTGACCTAGATGAGGAAGATGAAGACAAAATCACCAATGCAGTAATTAAAGGTAAAGAGGCTGAGATTAGTGAGCTCCAACCTAGTCTTGAGAGAGATAAATATGTGATTCACTTCCTTGAGAATGAAAATCAGCAGTTGAAAACCAAACAGGTCATTAATGAGGTGAAATGCATCAAAGCACAAAAAGACGAAGAGAAGGCTAAAGCATTGCTTGAGGAAACATTAGAAAATTTTGGTGAACTTGATGATGATGAGGATCAGCCTCCAAGAGAGAGACCTAGGACTAGAGGGCTGAAAAGAGCCGTAGCCCTAGAGAGACAAAGGGAAGCCAAGCTAGCAGACCAGCTTACACTAAATGAACAGCTTGCCCTATAAATCAGTAAGAACATGGAACCATGGCTTGATAAAGCCAATATACACTTGGATAAGCTCATAGGGAAGGCCAACAAGGATAATGACTTGTTGAGGACAAAGGTCAAATTTCATGCCCAGAAAGAGAGAATTGCATTGGCTAAGCTCAAAAGAGCCAATGCCAAAATTGAAGATTTTACCAAGCAAGAAGAGAAAGAGAAGTTAGACATACTTTCTGAGGTGACACTCCAAGCCACAAACACTTGATCAGCAAGTAGCCTAAAAATTTTGACAAAATTTTGGAAAACTTAGCATTTTGTACATTTCTATGTTTTTAAAGATATTTTTCACACAGAAAATTTGCTAAATGCGTAGCGCCTTGGACGCTACGCTCTTTTTTGGAGCATATAGTGGAAAAATGGCCACCACCAGCAAATTTGTAATGATGAGGAAATCAACCCTATGAAGTTTAAAAGTTTTTGGAGGAGAACTGGTCCATCAAAAAGTCAAAAAACCATCAAAAAATCATGTTTCTGCCTCAAATTCTCCCTGGTCGTTGCGCGTTTACCAGTCTTGGGAGAAGTGGTTTTTCACAGGTAAATGGGAATCATTTTGAAAACTGAATGTAGTTCTGGAAAGTAGACTCGTAGAGATTTCCAACGAGCCATCATGGAGCAGATTTTGACACAGGGAAGGCACCAAATTCAACCTTGAATAGAGGGAATAATTTATGCCTAGTTGTTGTGTGTTTAACAAGAAAATGGTGTTTTTTGTAGTCTTCATAAATTTTCTGAGTTTCACTCCAGTTTTAATTTTTAACTTGGGAAATGTTGAATCTACCTATGTAAATGATGAATATGAATGTAATTATTATGTTTTTACTATTTACTAGGGTAAATACATTAGGTAAATCAAGCATATGAGGTGTAATGAATCAGTTCACTTGAGATAGGAATGAGTCACTTTTGTCATCCTATACTCTAGCTATTAGTTCATATTTTTTTGTAATATCTCCCTCACCTCATGGATTCAACCCTTGAGGATGAGTGGTGGTGGTTTTCATATCTATTTAGCTCATTTTTTCACATGAGTCAAAGGTTGGAATCAGTTTCATTTTGCTACTTGATCAAGGAAACTTGTACTTAGTTTTCGCTAAGCTAATAAAGAATAGTTGAAAATACATTTATGGGATACTTGTGGTATTGAATGTCTTTCATTGTTTCTTCTTCAATCACATATGTTTGAATGTATTGTTCATCTTCACTTTCATGCCTATGTTATGATCTCTTATAAGTTTAAAATTCATAATACATGTCTACAATGCTCTGTTTTGGGTAACTGATCATATTTTGTTCATTATCTTCCGTCTAAGAGAAATACATCTCTTATGCTTCCCTCAGCCTCCTTAAATTTTCTAAACCACTCCATAACTATTATCTTCAAGTGATTGACATTATACCTACCTTGCCCCATTCATCCCTGCAACCCTAAATCTATTGCCCTGACCTAGATTTTCCTTGACTTAATTCCCTTATCCACTGATGTACCCAACCAAACCAAATCAAAACAACCCCTGCATATCATACCTAGCCTAAAACCCTAATTTCTCCAGCCCTCCTGGCTTTGACCCTTTTGGAGAGAGCCCTCTCCGACTTGATAGGGCTAGCTACCAAGTCAAAATCTTGGTTTGTGGTTACCTCTGTTGGGATTTCTTTCTCAGCCTTGGGAATATGGTGGAGTGATAACATACTGGTGTCGTTTCTGGGGAACAAAGAGACAAAATTTTCCCTGGGTGTATGACAAAGATAAAATCTGATTGTTTATGGTGAACAACGATCAGGCACAAGAAGGTTGTGCATCATTCACCTGGCGACTCCACAGTCAAAAAATCCCAAGATTCATAATTCTCATGGCGACTCCACTCTTCAAGTATCGGTAGCCTGAAGAACTTCTTGGTGACTCACTATTGTCAAAATGGATTTGATTGCTCAAAGTTATGCTCCTATGAATCGAGCTCATATTCCTAGTTTTCTGAACTGTATTCCTCGTATAGATTGGCAATCAGGGCTGTCAAATTTTAAGGGTCAAGACGGTGAAGATGCTAGTTTACATTTGGTCAAATTTCCTTTTCATATTCATAGAATAAAGATTGAGTTTCATGAATATTTTCTAATGAATATTTTTATGGCTACCTTGGAGGAAAAAGTGAGATCATGGTATGAGATTCTACCATCTGCTAGTTTATATTCTCTAAAGGACTTTCATTCAATATTCTTTCAAAATTATCAAAGCTCTAGTTCTTCCATGTCGATGATTGATAGTTGTTGTGATATATCTCATAATTTCATTGATTTTCTTGAAAATTTGTATGGGGATGGAGAGTGTCTAGATGATGAGATCATAGAATCCCTTAATGATTTTTCCTCCCAATAATAAATAGCAGTTTCTTCCTTTGATGAAGATATCCTTAAGCTTTTGCATGAGAACCCTTTTCATCACTAAAAAGAATTAGTAGCTCCCTCCTTAGATGATACATACTAGGACCAAGAAAGAGAAGTGTCAAATCCCGATCCTAAAAATGAAAATCACCAAATCAATGTAAATTTCTTTAAAACTCATTTTTATCCTTTACCTGAAGATGAAATAGATCAGCTCCTAAAAAATCATGTTACAGCACAAGAGAATGTAGGTTTGCAACTTTTACATTGTTCACACAATCAAGAATGTGTGAGTGAAGCATCTTCCATCATTGCAAATGAAAGTCTGGGTTTGAATGATTATATTCATGAGACTAATGAAGCCATACAAGAAGTTGTTGTGAGTAAACCAATTTGTGATGATTATTTCCTGCAAGGAGATCGGCTAGCAGATATTTCTGTCTTTCATGAAGATGATAGGGTTGTCATGTTTGTTAATCTTGAAGAATTTTTTTTGTTCGAAGATGATTTAGAATATGAATTTGAGGAGTATGAGCCTAAGAGAGATAGTATTCTAGATAAAGGATCAGAGTTTCTCATGCTTCATGAATTTTCATCCAACACTCAGATAGCAGAAATTCATACTTCCCTATGCTCTCCTATGGATCAACAACCAAGTGTTCTTTCAGATCAAAATGAAGAGTGTGTTTGTGTTTTTGCTGAGTCTCAAGACAAGGTAACATTTCATATTTTTGAAGATACTTTTATTGATTTGCTACAGTTAGCATGGAAGATGTATTTTCTTGTTTTCATGGACCAAAAGCACATGTTCAGTAGACACTTGGAGTGGCATAGCTTTTGTTTTTTCTGCCTGCTCGAGGAAAATGAGAGCATAATTTCAGTAAGTAGCCATATGCTGGATTGGTTACACTAGAAGGATCACTTCACATGATTGTACATATGTCTTCAGCAGGCAGGTGGTTGTCATCAGGATTTGAAGCCCTCAAGTCTCGGTGATATGCTACCATCAATAAGAATAAGTTCAGTTTTTGAGTCTTTTTTTCAACCAATTTTAGTCAAATTGAGTCAATTTCATTCAGTTTGTGTCATTGAATTATCAAAAAGTCAGTCCTACCTTTCAGTTTCAGTTATTTTTTTACTGTATTGGCCCAATGGAAGAAAGCACTGATCTACTCAACTTAGAGATTTGCGGTTCTTGACACCTTTGTCAGAGTTTCCATCCCCAATAAGGCCAATTTTAGTGTCAGAATATGCATTTTTCCATCAGTTTTCATTATCATTCCTTCATTTTTCATTTTAGGTGTCTCATTCCAAAAATTTTATATCATTCCATTAGGTCATGCTAAATATTGTTTCACTGATGGTAGTATACATCAATAAAACTTCACTCTCCCTCAAAAAACCACATTTGTTAACTCACTTCCATGTCTTCCTGAGCATAATAACACCTATGAAAAGCTCATTTCGCCATGTCTTGTCTCAGTTAAAATTCAACCATGGAAATCAGGTTTCAAAATTTCATTAGGTCATTAGGGTTTTGTCCTTCAAGGTCCATAATGCATTATTCCATCTCAATAAAGTCAGAAAACATAAGAGAGTGACTCAATGACATTCTATTTTCATATACAGAAGATCATCACTATGCAAATATCATATTGTTTAAGTTGTAATTTTTATTGCACATGATTTTCATATCAAAAAGTCATTTTGATATGAAATAAAAATGTAATTTATTTTTTTATTTTCAAATGTAATTTTATGTTTTTCATATGTAATAATTCATTCCCTAGCTACCAACACAAGAATTCATTCCAAACTGAAGGAAAGAAAAGCCAAAATCCATCAAATGATCAACCTGCAAAACAAAAATTCAGATGTCAAAGAGTATCAGTGTGAAAGTTTCAAAAATGAAAAGTGAACATCAGGAAAGTGGGTTTTTAAGTTATAAATCAAATCCAATAGAGTATAAAATCCCTCAAAAATTCAAGACAAGGCCCATTTGTCTCATTCATCCTCAAGCAAACCTTAGCAAAGGAGAAAATTTGAATTTCGGAGTCTAACTGGGCAAAATAGAGTTGGTCGTTGCGCGTTCTCCTGGTCGTTGAGCATTCAACAGGGTCATTGTGCATTCAGCAGAGGCGATGCACGTTTGGTCAGGGTTCACAATGAAAATTTCAACGGCGTTGCGCATTTAGGAGGGTCGTTGCGAGTTCAGGAGGGATGCTACATGTTCATCAGGTCATTGCGCATTCACCCAGGAAGTGCCAAAAACCTCTGTTAGCCTATCAGTCCACCATATTTATGCTAAATATTTGCACAAGGGTTCTTCAAGCTTCATTTAATAGTAAGTAACCCAGCCATCCTCTATTTGATTTATTGTTTTGATTCAAGTTAATCCAAAACTTACTTCTAAAGTAAGAAAACCCTAATACTTATTAAAAATCTATTTTACACCTTAAAGCTAATCCCTAAAATGTCATACACTCTCCCTCACATTCCTAAAAACATTCTCCCTTTTCCCTATCCCCATTCCCTAAACAATCTCATCACTAATAGCCCTAAGTCCTAGGTTTTCACTTACCCAGGCTCCCTTCACATTCTCATTTCCTTCATTTCCCATCACTTCGCTTCGCTTTATATTCCTTCATTTCATTCCATCATCCCTAGGGTTTTTTACACAAATCATGGCTGAAGAGGAGAACAGAGGTTATAGTGAGGAAGAAAAACAAGAGAGAAATTCATATAAGAAGGGAGGGAAAGTCATCAGACATGAACTAGAAAATACCAGAGAGCTTAATATGGCATCTCCCCTCACTGTGGCATGCTTTAAGCATGTAGGTTGTTTTGAGTTTTGTGAAAAAGTGCAAAGAATCCAGTGCCATCCTATGTTGACAAGATTATTCATTTCTAACCTTCATGATAAACATGTCACCCTTGCCTGGATCAATTTCACGATGTCCACTGACATTATAGCAGTTACTACTAGGATCCCAAATGTTGGGGAAAGAAGGTTTAAACAAGGAAATCTGAATCATTATAATTATGAGCCATATCTTAAACCAAGGTACAAGAATGAAAAAATGAATATTTTTCCTTTCTCCAACCTCCTTGACATATATGTCCCCATGATGAAAACCATCATGAAATACTTCACCTATGAGGGAAGGTTTTCTAGAATCTATTCATATCATATCCGGCTCCCCATGCACTTCACTAGGGTCAGAATGCTTCATATACCCTATTATCTCTACCGGAGCATTGATAAGATGTCATTTATTGCCCAAAAGAGAGATTATGATAATCAAATGCAAAGTCTCTTTCACCACTCCCTCATCAAAATGATAGTCATGCATCAACTTGATCAGTTAAACATTCCATGGGACACCTTCATATCAAATGAGATTCTCACTACTCCATCTATTCAGCATGGCCAAAATGCACCTTCATCATCTCAGCCTATTTTTCACGCATCATTACCACATCATCTCCCTTCACCTCATTCATATCCATCTCACATTGACCCTTCTTATTCACCTTTTGATAACCCTTCATCATCATCACATCATGATTCTGAGTCATCAAGCAGTGATGAAGACATTGAGGCAAAATGGTCTAGTTTTGTTGAGGTTGATTCATTGCCCAAAACTTACCAGAGAGGTTGTAGGCATGTTTTTGCTTCACTTGGAGTGAAAGGGGCCATGCCTTCTTCATTGACACAACAAGTATATAAAGGTAAGGAACAGTTGATAGAGCAAATCAGTCATGATGAGGAGGACAATCATGAGATAGGGAAAGAATTTCAGTTGATTGACCTAGATGAGGAAGATGAAGACAAAATCACCAATGCATTAATTAAAGGTAAAGAGGCTGAGATTAGTGAGCTCCAAGATAGTCTTGAGAGAGCTAAATATGTTATTCACTTCCTTGAGCATGAAAATCAGCAGCTGAAAACCAAACAAGTCATCAATGAGGTGAAATGCATCAAAGCACGGAAAGAGGGAGAGAAGGATAAAGCATTGCTTGAGGAAACATTAAAAAAATTTGGTGAACTTGATGATGATGAGGATCGACCTCCAAGACAGAGACCTAGGACTAGAGGGCTGAAAAGAGCTCTAGCCCTAGAGAGATAAAGGGAATCCAAGCTAGCATACCAGCTTACACTAAAAGAACAGCTTGCCCTAGAAATCAGTAAGAATAGGGAACCATGGCTTGATAAAGCCAATATACACTTGGATAAGCTCATAGGGGAGGCCAACAAGGATAATGAATTTTTTAGGACAAAGGTCAAACTTCATCCCCGGAAAGAGAGAATTGCATTGGCTAAGCTCAAAAGAGCCAATGCCAAAATTGTAGATTTGACCAAGCAAGAAGAGAAAGAGAAGTTAGACATACTTTCTGAGGTGACACTACAAGCCTCAAACACTTGATCAGCAAGTAGCCTAACAATTTTGACAAAATTTTTGCAAACTTAGCATTTTGTACATTTCTATGTTTTTAAAGATATTTTTCACACAGAAAATTTGCTAAATGCGTAGCGCCTTGGACGCTACACTCTTTTTTGGAGCATCTAATGTAAAAATGGCCACCACCAACAGATTTTTAATGATGAGGACATCAACCCTGTGAAGTTTGAAAGTTTTTGGAGGAGAACTGGTCTATCAAAAAGTTAAAAAACCATCAAAAAATCATGTTTCTGCCTCAAATTCTGCTTGGTCGTTGCACATTTACCAGTCTTGGGAGAAGTGGTTTTTGACAGGGAAAATGGGAATCATTTTGAAAACTGAATGTATTTCTGGAAAGTAGACTTGAATGGATTTCCAACGAGCCATCATGGAGTATATTTTGACACTGGGAAAGGCACTCAATTGCAGCCTTGAACAGAGGGCATAATTTATGCTTGGTTGCTGCGCATTTAACAAGGAAATGGTTTTTTTTGCAGTCTTCAGATATTTTTTGAGTTTCACTCCAGTTTTGATTTTTACCTTGGGAAATGTTGAATTTACCTATGTAAATGATGAAGATGAATGTAATTATTATGTTTTTACTATTTACTAGGGTAAATACATTAGGTAAATCAATCATATGAGGTGTAATGAATCAGTTCACTTGAGATAGGAATGAGTCACTTTTTTCATCCTATACTCTAGCTATCAGTTCATATTTTTGTGTAATATCTCCCTCACCTCATGGATTCAACCCCTGAGGATGAGTGGTGGTGGTTTTCATATCTGTTTAGCTCAGTTTTTCACATGATTCAAAGGTTGGAATCAGTTTCATTTTGCTACTTTATCAAGGGAACTTGTTCTCAGTTTTGGCTAAGCTAATAAAGAGGAGTTGCAGCTACATTTATGGGATAATTGTGGTATTGAATGTATTTCATTGTTTCTTCTTCACTCACATATGTTTGAATGTATTTTTCATCTTCACTTTCATGCCTATGTGATGATCTTTTATAAGTTTGAAATTCAGAATACATGTCTGTTGTTAGTGTCCCATGATTTGGAATATTGGTAAACCAAATGCACAGGGTAACATGAAACTAGTCTTTGGAGTCCTAGGACCTATCCTTCCTGGAATCAGAGAGGGATATCTCTATTTTTTGCAAAGGATGTGAAATTTTTTCTATTTAGGGTTTGATTTTAGGCTAGTTGTTAAGTGTAGGGTTTGTTGTTTGTTTTGGTTGGGTAAGATGAGCAGATAGAATAGGTGGAGAGAGAAGTCTTTAAATCATTGGGCTATGGATTCAATGAAAGTCATGGATGTCTCAATAATGAATCAAAGTGCATTACAGGTCCAATCTAGCAAGGTTAATGGATCCTTAAGGTTATGTGTGAAGTGGGATGGACATCAAGTTGGTGAATAAGGTAGGGCAAAGGGAAATCAAGAATCCTTTGTAAAATCCCTATAACAAGGAGGTCTTTAAACAATGATAAGAAAAATATATAACTCAAGAGGTAGGGCGAACCATTAAGCTCAATGAAAATACTTAAACCAATAACCATTCAAGACAAACAATTTTAATGAAATATAGAAGGCAAGAAACTCATTTAACTTCTATGATTTCACATTCAAGCTTTAGAAAACATTTAAGATCACAAATACCTTTAATTCATGAAGAGGGAACTCCTAAACATCATAAATCAAGCTATAAAGAACTTTGAGGCAAACTGATAGGCATGGACAAAGGGAAAGCTCAAAACAGGACCTCTTTGACTTAACCTAGCAAGCAGTACTTCAAAGAGAGGTTTCAAGACAGAGTTTGGATATCATCAAACAAGCAGGGCTTACCATGAAACATATTTTTAAACTAGCATACTAATCCATTAATGAAACAAACAAGTTTAGGTGGGCCTAAGGAGTAGTTAAGAATTCCTTAAGCTGACCCAATAGAGGAAAACATCAAGGCAATAGAAGGCAGGAGGACTAACGTGCTTCAAAGAGCATTTCTCAACCTATAATTTTCTGTTCTACTACAATAAAGAAGGATGAAACATAATGATAACAAGAAAAAATGAACAAATTAAGAATACATCACCATTAACCAAGCTAAGGGATCCTGGAAACAAGCTTCTCCATCATCAATCCAGGCAAGCCATTCATAAACTCCACAACACCAATTTCTTCTCCAAGCTCATAAAAACCATGTATTTCTCTCAAAGCTCATCAAATGCCAACATTTACAATGAAGCCCTCATGCTCTATTTAGCTCAAAAAAGGAGGGAAAAAACCCTAGATAGGGTTGGAAAATTTCAAAATCACTCATAAATGCCATTTATGCCTAGGAGACCATGCAAGGCCCAAGGCACAAAATATCTCATGAAATAAATGCCAAAATAACTTATAGCACCTAATTCTAGAGTGATTTGCCTTAAAAAACACTAAAATATGATTTTACAATAAATGAGTGTGTTTTTTTACTTTTGGCCAAAAACACACTACACAGTCCATTTGTTCAGCGCCACCTCAGGCAGAAAATAGGTGCTTTTGAAACCAAGTTTTGGACCTCTTGTCGATGTCGGATTTTGCTCCGTGATGGCTCGTTGGAAATATTTCTAAGTCATATCTCTAGATATGCCTTTTTTTTCTGATTGGGCTCCTGTAACCTACTCAAAAACTTAATTTCCCAAGACTAATATTAGCACAACACCACCTCTAGCAGAAAATAGGCTCTGTTGTAGCCAAGTTTTGGACCACTTACCAATGTCAGATTTTGCTCCGTGATGGCTCGTTGGAAATATTGATGAGTCTAATTTCAAAAAATTCTTATATTTTCCATATCCATCTCATGTAGCCTGTCAAAAATTCCAAAATCCCAACACTGCACTACACAGTCCATTTGCGCAGCGCCAAAAATAGGTACTTTTGCAACCAAGTTTTGGACCCCTTCCCAATGTCGGATTTTGCTTCGTGATGGCCCGTTAGAAATCCTGATGAGTATACGTTCCAAATATACTATTTTTTTCTGATACAATCTATGTAACCTATCCAAAATGTCAAAATTCCAACACTACTTATTAGCGCAGCGCCAGGCCTGAAATAGTGGCAGAATGGTGAAAAAGGAGGGGTTTTTTGACCTTTTGAGGGGTCCAACCTGCTCCAAATCATCTGAAAATTGGTGAGAAAAGTGTAATAGTGATGAGAAACCCAAAAATTCTGATTTTTCCTCCTAAGGATGCTCCATGCATTAGCGTAGCACTAGTAGCATTGCGCTAATGAGCCTTTAAAATGACAAAAAACAAAAAGTTTTCCAAATTTGCTCAAAATTGGTGGAGCTCTTCTTCAATGGGGTTTGGGAGACCTGTTGAGAAGCCTCAGCCAAAACTCCAATTTTTTCGTGACCTTTTGCTTCCTTTAGGGTTTGGATTCAAATGAGGGTATCTTTGATATGCCAATGAAAAAAAGTGTGAGGGTAGTCTTGTTGATGTCTTTATCATGGTTGTGGTCTTCATTTTTGTCACTTGCTTCATCTATATTCATGCTGCCTTTTGTTTCTGCATTGTCCTCACCTTTTTCATCTTCATCCTTGTCAATCCCACTACCCTTTTCTTCATTATTTGTCTCTGTCTCTTCTTCACTTTCCCTCCTTTGTGTTTTGGCCTCATAGGCATTTTCCCTCTTTCACTACTGATTATCTTCTGCTCCTGACATGGTGATTTAGGGCTAATGGTGGGAAAATTTGGGCAAGAGGAGTGAAATTGAAATTATGGTGGGCAGCTTTGTGTTGGGCACCAAATTTGGCTACCTTTCTGAGTATTTTGATCATCCTTTTTGACCCTTTTGTGTTTATTTACCTACATTTTCTATGCTAAACTTATGAGGTAAATACCCCTAACTCGTCCAATTGGAATATTTTAATTAATGAAGTAAAGTCACGGAGTCTTACCTATTTGCGGCACTAAGATATGTGCTTGACTGTAGTTTGGAGAACATGAACCCTCACTCCAGCGGTTTGCAACAGATTTGGTAACAGTCAACTATAGGGAGATCGCGTAGTAGGAGTCACAATTCCCTGGGCCTATTCTTGGCCCCTTGTTCTATCCTGGACATTTGATGTTTGTGCTGTTCAAACTGATGTGTATTTCTGAATGCGTGATTACCACGTTCCAGGGAGATCTGTTATTCTCACGCGTTGTGTATAAAATGGATATTGTTCCTGTAAATGGGGGTTCCCGAAAGGATATTGTAATCACATCTTACAGATTAATAAAGTACTTTTATTTTTGTTGTTCTAAGCGTCTTCGTGACTAACGTAGCCCTGATCAGAGAGATGGGCCCACTCTTCTGATCAGGTGTTGCATCTGCGTGTGTGTGGATTGTTTCTTTGTTATGGTTGCTGTTATTATTCTTTACTGTTAAGATTGTTTTGAAGTTCAGTATTTGATTTAATCTCACAGCAATGTTTGAGCCTTGATTATAAACCCTTGGTTAAGACAGATTATGTGTTTGTTCCTGCATATGCCTTGCGCATTGCCTTGAAAGGATACGCTCCCGGATTGATAAGATTAATGTCAAATTAGGGTGGATAAATCATTCTTACCTGGACACCAAAATTTTGGTGTCATTGCCAGGGAGGCTAACAAGGTGCAAGCAATGATTCAAATCAACCAGAGGGTCAATCTCTCGTCTTGGGGAGAGATCGAGCTTTCTCACTCTACTTTAGGTCTTGAGTGTAGGTTTTGATTTTGGTTTGTTTATTTCTATTTCTGTTTTGGATTAAGGGCCATCTTCTTTTCCTGGGGAGGGAGGAGTCTTTTGACGCCCTGCTCCAGGCCCTGAGTGGAGTTATTTCTTTTTAACTTTCGTATGTTTTCTTGTGGGGAAACCTTAGCTTTTACCCTGGAGAGGGAGGAGTCTCTTGACATCCTGCTACAGATCTGGGAGTATTAGGTCTTCTTGTGGATTGTGTTGTTTTGGTTCTTGTCCCAGGGAGGGAGGAGTTCGTTAAGGCCCTGCTCCGGGCCTGAAACCCTAGCTTTTTGTTCTGCTGTGTTTTTTTTTTTTTTTTTTGTGAACTCTTTTATCTTGGGGAAGGAATGGTATTTTGACACCTTACTACAATATTGGAGCATTGTAGGTTCATACACAGACCTTCCGTCATACCAATTTTTTTACGAACAAAGAACCAAATGAGAGGGGCGGAGTAAGAGCCCCAAAAAGGGGAAGACCAGATCTGGGAAGAAAAACTTATATTCAACAGATTATAGAAAAGGCGGAGTCAGAAGCATCTTCTCGCGCAGCTGCAAGGCCAGGGGCTAGGAGAGTAAAGTTCGAGGGACAGTCAGTGGATCAACCAGTGCAGACCATGGTGTCCCTTGGTGATTTGGTACAACAGGGTCCTCCAGCAGCAGAAGAAATAATCAGCAGTAGACCGGACCGAGAGGACCTTGCGCTAGTAATAGCAGAGGAAGAAATTGCAAGTAGAACATCGACAGAGTCAGACTGCTCTAGTAAGGGAAAGGAAGCTGTAGTCGAGGGATTGAACCATCAGGACATAGGAAGAAGAAATGAGGGGATATTGGTATCACCAAGAGACAGGGGAAGTGCCACTAAAGCAACTCGCGTCCCAGTAGTGAGGAGTCCCCGACCATCCTCCACAGAGCCTGTTGAAATCCCCAACGATTATTGGAAGATATTTATGGTTCCCACAACCTCCACTATTGAATTTTCCATTGGGAATCTGGGAGCTGGCACGCCTACAAAGCCTATCCCATTGGCAGCCTTACTGAACTTCCATGGGCTTGTTTCAGAGGATCTTGACACATTTTATTTGAGCTCGACATAGTGTGCCGGGGGTATGATTACACGACAGATGCCCAGAACTTAAATATTTTTCCTTCTACACTAAAAGGGATGGCTCTACGATGGTTTATGGGCCTTGGAAAAAAATCCATTTCCACATGGGATGATATGCAGACAACTTTTCTAGAAAAGTACCAAGATTACTGCAAATCCCAGAACGTCAAGGAGGAAATTTTCAAGTTCACACAAAAATAAGATGAACTTTTGGAAGATTGTGTGGAGAGGTTTAAGTACCTCTTACAGAGGGCAGGTCATTCTGATCTGGATAAGGAAATTTTGAAGGTTATCCTCCTTCGATCCTTCCGAGAGGACTCAATGGAATTGTTGAATATCGTGGGAAAGGGAGACATATCCAAGGAACCCTTTGAAGGTGTTTGCGATTTTTGTATCCAGTGCTCGAGGGGGCTTGCAAGAAACCGATCAGGGATCCATTCAGTAAAAGGGTCTGGTGGGGGTGTTACGAAAGCAAAAATTGGGAACCTGCTAGACAACTTAAGGACATATATCCTCAGTACCCTGTCAACACAAATGGACACTTTGCAAGTAAAGCAGAAGCAGCTAGAACTAGATAGGACTATGGCAATATTTTACCCGAAGTGCAAGAAGAATCATCTGGAAAGGGAATGCCCATTAAATTCCATAGAAAAATGTGACATTTGTGAACTGAACCATGTGACAAGCTCATGCCCCTCCTTTTCGGGCCTGAAAGCGGCGTTTCAAGGGGCAGGGGAGGACATGGAGAAATTGTACCTTATGGGTGCCAAGAAGACGTGGCAACTCTGACCACCCATGGGAAATCAATGTATGTACCCAGATCCATCTCAGTATTTCAATAATTACAACATGAATCCTCAAACCATGCCTTGTCCCCCTATGTGGCCGCAATACCAGTACCCACCGTGGTAGCAATGGAATCCTCAAGCCAGTATGAGCTCACCATGGGCTCCAAATTGGTGAGGACCCTCTTTAGGGAAATTTCCCCAACAGATGCCACAACAGCAACTCCAATTACCCTCCAATGTGCCTCCTAGTAATCAGCCTATCCATCCTCAGCTTCCAATGCAGCCTAACCCTAATCCCAATAATAAAGGAGCCCATCAAGCTGATGTTCATAACCTGCCTTCGTATAGTATCTCTACTGCAGAACTGTATGAAATGAATTTACGATCAGGTCAGACAGTCAATGACCAAACCCCTCCAGTTATCATTGAACAAATTGATAATGAAGAGAGAGAGGCACAACTGACCAATAGAGAGCCAAAACAAACTGTAAAAACTAGATGCCTCCTGTAAAACAACATCAATCTGAACCACCTTACCCAGAGAGATTGATTATGAGTAAACCAAGGCCACAAGCTGAATTTGATTTATTAGGAGAATTGCAGAATTTATTTGTTAAAATTCCATTGTTACAAGCTATGAAGGATGTGCCAATTTATGAAAAGAATCTTAGGGAATATTGTTCAAAGAAACCTGTGAAGAAAACTAAGGACCCCCTCACTATACATGTTATGGGAAAATTATCGGACTTCATGATGGGAAAATCAATACCAGTGAAATATGGAGATCCAGGGAACCCGGTTTGACAGTACAAATTAATGGGGTAGATATTCCAAATGTGCTGGTAGACCTGGGTGCTGCCATCAATGTCATCACCACTGAAACCATGCAAACATTAGGCCTTCAAAATTTGAAGCATACACCTACAGTGTTGGAATTGGCAGATCGATCTACAGTCAAACCTGTAGGGAAGTTGGAGGACATGACAATTTTAGTAGATGCATGGCATTACCCTGTAGATTTCCTGGTATTGCATACACAATCTGTAGTGGGTGGTCACCCCTTGATTCTGGGTAGGCCATGGCTGGCTACTACAGACGTTTATATTGGGTGCGGTTCATGAAATATGGTTATCTCTAATGGGCATAACACCAAGAACTTGGTACTATACCCACCTGTAGAACTAGATGCACCTAAAAAGTCAGCAGGTGGCAAGAAGGTTGTATCTATGGTAGAGGTCGAAGACAAAGAAGTGATACCAGTCCTTACTATCGGGCAGGCCCTTCATTTGAATATGGAATCAGAAGATGACGTGATTACTTCCTTCATGAAAAATCCTTGTTCCATTTCAGAGTCAAAGCAGCACGTCTTAGAATCCATCCTAAGCTGTGAAACTCAAGAAGTTATTGAAACAACGGAAGAATTAGAGGAAGATGTTGATGCACCTCATGAAAGTGTTCAAGTGGAGATAGAATCCGGGAAAACTCTGAAGATTAATCCGGGTCTGTCAGAATCCTAGAAGAAGCAGCTGGTAGATGTTCTTTAGAAGCATAAGGAAGCTTTTGCTTGAGATTATTCAGACATGAAGGGGATCCCTACCAACTTATGCACCCATCACATATATATCAAGGAAGATTGTAGTCTTATAAGACAACCTCAGAGAAGGATGAATCTTGCATTGAAAAACAATGTGAAATAAGAGCTTCAGAAATTATTGGATGTGTATTTTATCTACCCTATCTCAGACAGCCAATGGGTTTCACCATTTTTAATGGTCCCTAAGAATAATGGTAAATGGCGGATCTGCATGGATTATCGAGAGTTAAATAAGGCAACGCAAAAGGACCATTTTCCCCTACCATTTATCGATCAAGTTTTAGACACATAAGCTGGCAAGAAATTTTTCTCATTTCTGGATGGTTTTAGTGGATATAATCAAATCTAGATTACTCCTGAGGACCAGGACAAGACCACTTTCACATGCCCCTCGGGAACATTCTCATACCGGGTCCTTCCTTTTGGCTTGTGTAACGCCCCTGCAACATTCCAGAGGGAAATCCTGGGAATTTTCTCTGATCTGATAGATGATGGTGTTGAAAATTATATGGATGACTTCACTCCATATGGGGACTCATTCTTAAAGGGGTTGAAAAATTTAGAAAAAGTTCTTGAAAGATGTATACAAGCGCATGTCTCCTTGAGTACAGTAAAATGCCACATGATGATGGAAAAAGGAATTGTTCTGGGAAATTTGCTTTTGGCTGAAGGAATCAGGATGGACCGAGCAAAAATAAAGGTAATTCTGCACTTTCCAACACCTAAAACACCCACAGGGCTACGTAGTTTCATTGGCTGTGCTGGTTATTATAGGCGTTTCATAGAAAATTTTGCAAAAGTAGCACACCCACTATTTCAATTACTGACAAAAGATTCAGAATTTTTGTGGTCAGATGACTGTGATATAGCCTTCACAAGAAATAAAGAATTAGTCTGTAGTGCTCCGATTCTTAGAGGACCATATTGGGCGTTACATTTCCATATTCATACGGATGCTTCCCAAACAACAATTTGTGCAGTACTGGGACAGTAAGAGGATAAATTAGCTTACGCAGTCTACTATGTTAGTAAGAATTTGGCCCCTGCTGAATTAAACTACACGGTGACTGAGAAAGAGTTCCTTGTTTTTGTTTATGCCATCAACAAGTTCAGGCATTATATTACCAGTTATTCTACTTTTGTGCACACTGATCACGCAGCCATCAGGTATTTAATGAACAAACTTGTTACCCCTGGTTGTGTTACAAGATGGTTTTTGCTACTACAGGAATTTGATATCACTATAGTAGATAAACCAGGGAAAGACAATGTGGTTGAAGATTTCTTATCTAGGATAGAACATGATGGTAAGAATACACCAGTTGAAAATAATTTCCCAGATGAGCATCTTTTTGCAATTTCTGCTAACACTCTGTGGTATGCAAATATTGCTAATTATCTTGCTACAGGTGAGGTGCCTCGTCACTTGTCCTATAAGGAGAAAAGGAAGATCATTCACTGGAGTACCTGATATTCATGGATGGCAGGATATCTCTTCCATACAAGGATTGACCAGCAGATTCGACATTGCGTGGAAAAGGATGATATTTATGAAATCTTAAAGGCTGCACATGATGGACCCTGTGGAGGACATTTTGCTGACAAAAGGACAGGTCATAAAGTGTTGCATATGGGATATTATTGGCCCTCCATCTTTTGTGACGCTCGGGATTATATTCGAAGGTGTGATAGCTTTCAGCAGATGCGACAACCTAGGAGAGCAGATGAAATGCCTCTTCAACCCTAGATAGTCCTTGAACCATTTGAGAAATGGGCCATCGATTTCGTTGGACCCTTTAACCCACCTTCTCATCAGAAAGCCTACATCCTAGTTTGTACTGATTATGTAACTAAATGGGTGGAAGCTAGAGCAGTCATGAGAGCAATAGAGCAAGTAGTGGCAGACTTCCTTTTTGAAGAAATCTTTGCCCGGTACGGGACTCCAAGAGAAATTGTATCAGACGGAGGATCACAGTTCACATCACATATCATAGAGAAATTGATGAAGAAATACGGGGTCAAACATAGAGTAACCACCCCCTATCATCCACAGGAAAATGGGCAAGTAGAGAGTACAAACAAGGTATTGGAAAATATCTTAACTAAGACAGTAGCAAGTCATCGCTGAGATTGGGCACAAAAATTTCCAGAAGCTTTATGGGCCTATAGAATGACATGGCAGAACACAACTGGGTTCTCTCCATTTGAATTAGTTTATGGGAAATTACCCTTGTTTCTGGTAGAATTTGAAATTAGCACACTTAGAACAGCTCTAGAAGTAGGCTTAGATCTATCAGAAGCACAGAAACACTAACTGGAACAACTAAATGATTTAGACGAGATTCGATCAGTAGCTGTCCAAAGAGCTACTACTGTTCAACAACAGAGAATGAAATGGCATGATAAATTCATCAAAACTAAGGTGTTTCATGAGGGAGATTGGGCATTACTGTATGACTCCCGATTTAAGGATTTCAAAGGCAAGCTTCGCACTCACTGGATGGGACTATACCAAGTAGATGCAGTGTTCGACAATGGAACAATTAGATTAATTACAATTGATGAGAATCATACCACGTTTTTGGTAAATGGACACCGTCTAAAACTATACCATTTTCCAGCCTCTAAAGATGCCTTTGTCAAAACCCTTTCGGATTCAGCTGATCTACTGGTTATTGAAATATAGGACACTCTCACTCTTCTCTAAAAAAAAAAAAAAAAATATATATATATATATATATATATATATATATATATATATATATATAAGTCAAAAAAAAAAGATGATAATATGTGGTTATTACTTACTTGTTTGTATTTTGCAGGAATAATAAAGAAATATGGCCAGGAGAAAAGTAACATATGGTGTGTTACTCCATCAGTGCTGCTATAGAGATATTTTCTTCAACCGATGTTGTTACTCTGCAACTGTTGTTACTCTACAATTATTGTTACTCAGTAACTGCTGTTACTCTGCAACTGTTGTTACTCTGCAATTGATGTTACTCAGTAACTGTTGTTACTCAGTAACTGTTGTTACTCCACAAACTGTTGTTACTCCGTAGCTACTGTTACTCTGTAGTTGCTACTACACCACCGATGTTGTTACTCTATAGTTGTTGCTACACCACCGATCCTGTTATTCTATAGTTGTTGCTACACCGCCGATGCTGTTACTCTGTCGATGTCGTTACTCCGCGATGTCGTTACTCCGCAACTATCATTACTCCATAGCTGTTGTTACTCCGTCACTATTGCTACACCACCATTGTTGTTACTCACTGTTGCCGTTTATCACAATTCATGTTACTCACTGATGTCGTTACCTGCTACGACAGATATTTTTTATGCTACTCCACTTTAATTTAGGTCCGCAGGTACGTCTCTGTTGATTTTATGGATTTAATTAAATATTCCAAAAAGGAAGGTCAAACGTGCCGAGGACGGCCGTCATTTAGTTGGGGGGAGGAAAACCATCATAATGAATTACGGTGTACTTCGTAAAGGTATTTATGATACGCGATTCCCACCTAACCAAATCTAATGATTTCAATACTCTGTAATCATATTGTATGAGTTGGAATGCGTACTCGTATGCAAAAAAGTCATATCAGTCACCCTCCTAAAACACTGCATTAAATTCTGATAATATCTAACAGTACCACCAGAATCTGTCATTACTCCCAAGCGTACCAAAATTGTTCATCCATTATATTCGAAAGTGGCCATAATGTTTTTTCAGTTGCCAACGGTTTGGAGCCCTGTCACTCTCCCCTGCCAACTAACTATAGTCATCATGCTAATTCTACCTCTGCAGCAATGGGTGGCCGAACTATGCAACATGAACCTGATGATTCAATGAGAATCTGGAGTAATCGGGAGGTATGGAAAGTGTTTGAGAATGCAGGTTGGGATGTTTATTTTGACAGGCTGAAAGGATGGAATGAAGAAATCACGATGGAGTTTGCATTGAACTTGGAAGAAGGAGTCTCTCGGGTTTGTGGAGTTGAGATTCCGGTGACAAAAGAAACCATTGTGGAAGTCAGTGGGTTGCCGCAAGTTAGAGAATGCTGGTTTTCAAGGAGAACACCCCTCTCGGAACTCCCCGAAGCCTTTTTGCAAGCTGGAGAAAGTATTACGCAAAAAGGTTGGGGATATGACATAACTTCATTACCTCATCCATGGGGAGGAGTTGTAGAGGTTGTTATAAAGTATATGACATGTGAAGGAAGATATTCTACCATCTTCAAATATCACCTCCGCATATTGGCTCACCTACGATTTCCACAAGCAGAGGCTTTTTCAATAAATGTGCCCCATTTTCTGTTAAGGAGCCTTCATTTGATGGAAAATTCGGCTCGGGGGTCGCGACTGGTGTTGGCGGTTCTCTCTCACCATGGGTTGGTCCAGTTGCTAGTAATGAAAGTCATTGGGAAGATCCCGATTCCGTGGGAACTATTTCGAGATTCCGCAGAGGAGGAAATAGCAGCCGTTGCGGCTGCTAGGGCAGAAGAAACTGAAGCCATGCAGGAGGATGCAGAGGATGATGAAGCCATGCAGGAAGATGTAGAGGATGATGATTACATTGACCAGGAGGAGCCGGAAGAGATGGAAATGGAGACTGAAGAATGTGAAGAAGAGACGGTTCCCCAAGAGCAAGCTGAACTCGTGGAATCTATGGAAGTTGTAGAGACACCCACTGGCACTACGGCCGAGGCTGTCCCACAAGAACCAGCCCCGTATGTGGAGTTAGCTGAGCAAATAGATAGTGCGCTGGGCACGAAGGTAAACCCACAGCAGATGAAAGAGGGCGAATCGGTCGACATTACGATCGAGGCCACTCCACAGGGATCTCCTGTCGCCATGGAACCAATGGAAGAGGGTAATCTGATTGAAGAAGAGGTCATGACCACTCTGACCAGAGAACCCACAGAGGAAATGCTGGGAGAACTAAGGTGTGAGGGTGACGCTGCCCCACAAGAACCAGCGTCGACCTCGGAGCTGAATGTAGAGGATTTGTTCCAGTTTCTCGAATTTCCTCCTAAGGGAGCAAGGGTAACTTGTTCCTCGCAGCAAAGAGAGGAAGAAGATTTTTCCATTCCTATGGCCTCGAATTTAAAACAAAGGCCACGACCAGAAGAGGCCCCAATAGGCATATCAACAGGGGAGCATCTCACCGGGTCACCACTAGTTGCGGAGAATGTACATGATGAGAGAATGGCCATTGGTGAAGAGGAGGGACCAATCGGAGCGATTTTGACGAATGAACCAATGGAGCACTTAAGCGTGAAAAGAGTGAAGCAAGAAATAATAGAATAATAACAGATAGAGGAGTTTGGACCGACTGTTGGCCCAACAGAGGCAATCCCGAGGGATTTACCTCCAACAGTCGAGGCAGAAGAAACACAGGTCAAGCAAGAAGGGGCAGAGCTGTGTGGACAGCGAAGACTCCCCACCAAACAGAGATACCAACAACAGTTTAAGGAAACAATGCGGCTCAATAGGAGGTAAGGTATTTGAGAAGGAAGGTGCATAGGATGCAGAAACAAATAAACAAGTACAAGCGGCGAGCAAGGAAGTCCAAAATCGTCGGGGTTGAAGCAGAAACTAAAACAGACCCGATTGAACAACTATTCGAAGCCAGGGAATATGCCTTAATGGCTGAATTACAGACGTGGAAGTCTACTGCGGCTCAGTATAAAAGTGAGATCAAAAGAACTGAGGAAAGGGCCTCCACAACCTTCTTCGGATATGTGGAACTTATAGATGTTATGAGATTAAGGCATACGAAGCAGCAGCTCAAGATGGAGCAGCTGGAAAAACAAGTGACCGAACTGAAGGCTGATAAGGAACAGATGTTCAATCTAGTGCAAGAGGTGATGGCATGTCATCCCCCTGCTTCTTGTTATTCTTTATTTTTTCATGAACGCTTTCTTTTATTCTGCATGGAAAGCATAAAAAATGAGTTCAGTTATGAAATAGAAGATGGTGTAGAATTCCTTCGAATCATGAGGAATTATGATGTGCCAACTCAATATCTGATGTGTGAGTTTTACCTGCATGGGTATTTTCTACATTTGGACAAATATTTCAACCCGGTCCCATATGTAGGGGACATTCATTTGAGGGCCCTCACCTCTTATGCTTTCAATCAAATCCATTGGCAGAAGGCTTGTAACACTTTTGAGTCTAATCAAGTTACAAAGCCATTTATAGTAAGAGGAGAACATGAGAGGTCAGATACAATGTTCAATAAACACCATACCTTTTCAAAATTTGAAGGGAACAGAGATAGGATGCTGAGGACACAAAGGTGGTGTCTCCACCTTTGTGTCAATCAATTAACTGTTTTTCAAAAAGAGGCCCTTGATTGTTGTTAGAGAAGGTGGATGATGTCACCAACAGCTATCTGGAATAGAGAGCCTTTTGGGGCACCCAACTTTGCGCGAGTACTCACCAGAGTACCCAGATATGTGGCATGTGTTCAAACATGTGGGATCCAGTGGATGGGGCTTCGGTTTCAATATCCTATTATTTGGTTTCCTACAGAAGTTTACACCCCAGCATACAACGTCCCAGCAGACTGGTGGAAGGAAGTTGTCCTTTCAGATGGATTTAAAGTTCCAGGGACAGAGATGGATTTAGAGTATGATCTTGCCGGGCTTCAGGAAGCTTACAGTTTGTAGAATCCAGACCTACGGAGGCGGCGGACTGCATGAGGACATGCAGAAGGCTAGTTGGGGGGAGATGTTGGGAACCAAATATGGCTACCTTTCTGACTATTTTTATCATCCTTTTTTACCCTTTTGTGTTTATTTACCTACATTTTCTATGCTAAACTTATGAGGTAAATACCCCTAACTCGTCTAATTGGAATATTTTAATTAATGAAGTAAAGTCACGGATTCTTTCCTATTTGAGGCACTAAGATATGTGTTTGACTGCAGTTTGGAGAACAGGAACCCTCACTTCAGCGTTTCGCAACAGATCTGGTAACGGTCAGCTATAGGGATATCGCGCAGCTGGATTCACGATTCCCTGGGACTATTCTTGGCCCTTGTTGTATCCTGGACATATGGTGCTTGTGCTGTTCCAAATGATGTGTATTTTTTATTTTGCGATTACCACATTCCAGGGAGATCTGTTATTATTCCGTGTTTTGTATAAAATAGATATTGTTCCTGTAATTGGGGGTTCCCAGATGGATATTGTAATCACATCTTAGAGATTAATAAAGTATTACTGGTTTTGACGTTATAAGAGTCTTCGTGACTAACGCAGCCCTGATCAGAGAGCTGGGCCCACTCTTCTGATCAGGTGTTGCGTCCTTGAGTGTGTGAATTGTTTCTTTGTTATGGTTGTTGTTATTGTTCTTTACTGTTAAGATTGTTTTGAAGTTCAGTATTGATTTAAATTCACGACAACGGTTTGAATCCTAATTACAAACCCTTGGTTGAGACGGATTATGTGTTTGCCCCTGCATATACTTTGCATGTTGCCTTGAAAGGATATGATCCCGGATTGATAAAATTATTGTCGGGTTAGGGTGAATAAATCATTCATACCAGACACCAACACTTTGCAAATGAGTTATATGGAGGCAAGGTATGTGACTGAGTGTTTGAATTTGAAAGAGGGCTTATTTTGAGATGATTTGTGACAACCCTAATTCACTCTCCCTCAAATGAAAACTAATTTGTTTATGGAGACCAAAAACATAGGTTTACCTTGCCTTTAAGACCTAGGGTTGCACAACTAGGGTTTAATCATTCCTTAGCCACCAAATGACTTAAAAATACTTGAGGACGAAAAGAAATATGCCACCTACCAGCTTTTTACTCTTCTGCATGCTTTGGAGGTAATTTGGAGGATGATATTTAGCCTTTGGTCAGAATTTTTCCTTGTTTAAAGAGCCTCTGCATTAGCACAACGCCGGGCAGTCCTGCCCATGGATTAGCGTAGCGTCGGGTAGTCGTGCCCATGGATTAGCGCAGCTCCACTTATTTGCGCAGCGCCAAAAAAGGTTCAACTTTCAGACAAGTTTTGATGACCTTCTCGAAGTCAGATTTGGGCCCGTGATAGCTCGTTGGAAATATTAAACTTTCTAATTTCTAAATATACTATTTTTTCCCTGATTGGAGTTTATTTTCCTTGTCAAACGTTGAGTTTCCCAAGACTGGTCAAAAAGTGCTGAGTGATGGTGCAGAAAAGCAGAGTGCTAGTGTAGAAAACTTTTGGAGGCCTTCCTTAACTCCAAATTTACCTCATGATATCTCATTGGAAATATCTTCAAGTATAGTTTTCATTTGACTCATCACGCAAGTCATTTGGATACTCCCGCTATGAGAAAACCGGATTTTTCCAAGGGAACTCCAGCAGTGCAAAAATTCTCCTGAGACACCTGTATTTTTTATATTGCTCCAAAACCATGATACCTGTGTAAAACCTGAAGGATTTTTTTCTTCTTGGGCCTATTATGGACAAAAACCTCTCTCACTTTTGTCAAATTCATCTATGTTTGGTCAGAAACACAGTTTGAAGAAAAACTGGCCCTAGGTGTGACACATGGCTTGTCTCTTGGAAGGAATTCTTGGAAAATGATGGAGGCATGATGTTTATGAGTTGGTATGGAATTATGCTTTCTGAAATGATCTATCAAATGGATCCTTTTCTCTTATGCTTCCTTTTCATAGCAAACCCTAGTTTAGTTGGAAGAGGAAATTAGGGTTTGGTGTAGGGGATTTAGGACTGCCTTGTAGAGGGACGGGAATGAAGGGTTAAGGGTTGTCTAAATTCTTGGGGAAATTTTGGGGAATAGGGATAGATGTTAGAGAGTAGGGGAAATTATAATTTCAATAATTGAGTGAGGGGAAAGGGTCCAAAAGGGAAAAACACAGGCCTAGTCTCGAAAAGTGTCAAATTGTAGCAATAGGCTAGGTTTTGTAGAAAAATGATGAGTTTGAGGGATAGGAGTGATGGGAAATGTTTATGAAGGTATATTAAGGATATGAGGAGGTGTAAGAGCATTAGGATACAAGCCTTGTTGATTTTTTAGCCATGGAGGTCATGAAACCAAGAAAAAATGCCCTCAAAAACCCTAGTTGGATAATGGAGTCATAGGCAAGGGACAAACAGAGTAATGAGATTATGGGTGTGAAAATGGGATAGAGATGAGAGGCATGAGTCCATGAGGGATCTTTCGTGAGTTATAGGCTAACTATGACATGATAGAGTAGGGAGATAGTGAAAATTTATCCTAAAGATAATGAAGGCAGTGAGATTTCTAAAACTCACAATATTCATGAATTTTGTATTTTAGAAATCTAGGATAAGCATTTAGTCATCTACAAAATAGCAAAAATTATTGATGAATAACATCTGCCATACTCTGTTTTGGGTAACTGGTCATATTTTTTTTATTATCTTCCGTCTGAGAGAAATACATCTCTTATGCTTCCCTCAGCCTCCTTACATTTTCTAAACCATTCCATAACTATTATCTTCAAGTGATTGACATTATACCTACCCTGCACCATGCATCCCTGCAACCCTAAATCTATTTCCCTGACCTATATTTTCCATGACCTAATTCTATTATCCAATGATGTACCCAACCAAACCAAATCAAAACAACCCTTGCATATCATACCTAGCCTATAACCTTAATTTCTCTAGCCCTCCTGGCTGTCACCCTTTTGGAAAGAGCCCTCTCTAGCTTGATAGGGCTAGCTATCAAGTCAAAAGCTTGGTTTGTGGTTACCTTTGTTGGGATTCCTTCCTTAGCCTTGGGAATCTGGTGGAGTGATAACATACTCTAATGAGAAAATTATCATAGTACATATTTTGGTAGACTATAGGGTGGAAATTATTTATGTATAATTATGGTATAAATACCAGTCACCTATCTTTACTTGATCACTTAAGTGAAAAATCGTTTGAATATCTGCTCCTATCCGGGGCTCCAATTAACTATTTAGAAGGAAAACTATTGTTTACCGGAACTGATCTACATAATCTATGAAGGAAAATTTTGTGGAATTCATTCTTACCAATGATGTCCAATGTATTATGACTGGGCTTCACCCTGCTCATTCATCCTCTGTAGAGTGAAAGGAAACTTGTCTACTTGATTGTAGATGAATAAGTATACCAATACAACATAATACTTAAAGGATCCCTCTGTGTGAAACTTATCCAATTGATCATGCATGACATATGCAATATATTTACTCTAATTAAAAATTATGGGCTTCTCATCTATGGCAAATATTGAGAGGAAACCAATAATGGCTTCATCAACCCATTGGTCTGAATAGTAGCAAAGGATATATGAAATAATGGTGATGATTTTCTTGGTTGCTTCTGGAAACATTGAGGAGGAATAAGGAGGATTGGTTTTAGGAAGTTGGGCATCCTCAGGGAGAAATATCTCAAATATCTTTTCTCTCTATGGGAAAGTCATATTTTTATATAATTTAGTGAGATAACTTGTGGACAAAGGCACGATAGACTCAGAATAATTGACTTGAAGCATTTTGGATATGGTTTCAGCTGTAATGGTGACGAGAACTTCACCATTATGACTTACTATGGTTCGTTGAGATGGTATATAACTAGCATGACACCAGGAAATAAGTTCAGGGAATAAGTGAGTTTGGGGAAACATAAACTGTGGAAGGGAAGAATCCCATATTCTTAGATCATCTTTTTAGTCAAGGTGTTTTTGTTTTAACCAACTGTGAAGTTCAAGCAAGTTGAATTCACAGATGGTGTCTGCAATTTTTTATTGCAGATCAACAAGATGCAAGTGATCTAGGTCAATGGGAGGGGAAAACATCTGGTTCTCATAGGGTTTCTTCCCTTTATTCTTGGGGGATTTTCCTTTTGGGGCCACTAATAAACTATAGATTAGAAAGGGATGAAGGAGAGATTGAATTACCAGGATCAGGAAATTTTCTGGCAGGTGCAGAGGTGGGGACTTTGCCTATAATATGGATCTAATTCGGGTTAGTGCTTGAATTATAGTGACAGGGGATTAACTGGTTCTTGCCACAGTATGAAACCTATAGCAATTAACTGGTACGAGAAAGAATTAGCAAGAGAAACTAACTTTACAATGTACCAAGATTAAATATAATATTATTTTTGTATGTTGTTACCATTTTACCATTGTGAAGGGAGTGGATTCTTTGTGTAGGAGCAAGATTTATTAACGATAGAAACGGTTGGTTATGTGGCAAGGGAGTGCCAGGTGGCAACGGTTAATTGGGGATGCAACAGATATGGTGGGTGGGGGGGGGGGGATTAAATGATCAGAGGGAATGGGGTCCGCAAGGTTGAAATGGCGGAGTATGAGTGGAGGAGGAAAGCGGACTGGGAGTGGGGTTGGGTTGGCAACGTGGCATGGAACTATTGGCAAATGGAGGAATGGTCAACAGTGTGGAATTTTCGAAGGGGGGTACAATGATGGAAATGATATGGGGGGTGGTGCGAAGTGTTGTGAGGGCACCACGTAACATTATGGGCTCGGCTGTTTCGGACCCCCACCACGAGAAAAACGTTATGGAGCTTGTGGGGGTGTGAAATACGCTTATCGTCGTTGATCCGGGCGCGATTCAATCTGAACCATTTGTTTTTAACCAAAATTCGAACTTTATGAAAAAATTTATAATCCCTACTTTATTTACATGCACTCTAAAGTGTAATCAAGCCTAATCTTAATGCTTTTTAGCACTAAACTAAAATTTAAGTTGATCTAAGGGCACATTTAAGCTTGCAACCTCATTTTCTCTAATATAACTAACCATTTCAACTAAGATTAAACTAGATGGTTGATTTACTGTCCTAACCTAATCTATTTTAAAAAATAAGAATAAATTCTAAGTGGCATTTAAACAAGCTGCACACTTATTTGCAACATTTGCAAATGAAACTCTTGATTTAAATTTTTTATTTTTCTCATGGCATTTCGACTAGCTCACCTAGGGGGATATTTTTTCATATAATTTTTCTTTTTGTGCTTTATTTTTCCTTTATTTTTTTATTTTTATTTGATTTCCTTTTCTTTTCTTTTTTTCTATATTTTTCCCCTACAAAATATTTTTATTATTATTTTTTATTTCTTTCTTTCATACACTTTTTTTTTCATTTTTTATTTTCTATTTTTTGGAAATTATTTGAAAAATGCAACATTATTTACGATTTATCATGAACTGAAAGAAAATGTTCAATCACCATTTGATCCTATGAATTATAGGACCCTAACACCTTTGTCACTAGAAATGTGCACTGGAAATAACACACACCCTTTCCTATGACTACACTTGGCCTGCATAATTGTAACCATTCTCACTGATGCTGCTTTCTTCTTACCATGTAAGACTCTTTGTTCCCAATTTTCATCCAAGCACTTAATACCCTTGTCATAACAGTCCACCTTGGTCCTGTGAAGATATAGCCAGTCCATTCCCAAAATCATATCATATGATCCCAACAGCAATAGATCCAAATGTGTTGATGTAGGCATACCATTCAAGTCAAATGAACAAGCTCTTACCCAATGATGAACTCTCTTATTGGTACCTGTATCCAACTGCACTAACCAAGATTCTGCATGCACTTCTTTATTCAAACCACACTTATCCACTAGGTCTCAATTAACATAACTATAATTAGATCAAGGGTCAATCAAAATAAAAACAACTTGATCACAAAGCTTACCATCCATCTCGATAATAAATGCTTGGTGATATTCTTGCCTGTTATCCATCACTGCATAGATCCTGGGAATAATTTTTCCCACATATCCCACTATATGTGCCTCCTAAGCACTGTATACCTATGGTCTACCACCCTGATGTTGTGTAAAATCTCTCTTGCGATGATCTCCTCCACAAGTCCAACTGCAAAGGCTTCCAACCTCCGTCCTTATTCTTTTCCTCAGATCGAAGCTTGTGCCCTCTGTCGGATGCATTTAACTTCTTATATGGTGTTGCATTCTCTTTTTTACCTATATTTTAATGCCTTGCTTGGTTATTGTCCCATTTTCCTTTGTTATTTTCATTACCTTTCTAGTCTAGCTTAGTCTCAGATATGCGATTTGATTGCTCGTAACAATGCCTTAGCTTGCGTATGTCCTCCTCCAATGATCTAGGCTCATCAAAATAAATCTTGTATTTAAATGATATCGGAAACCCACTAATGAATCTTTGAATCTTTTCATTCTCCTCCTTGAGGTAAGGCACATATCTCAACAAATCCAGAAATCTGCTAGTGTAATCCTCATCGATCATAGAACCCATTTCAACTCATAAAATTCCTTTTCCCTGTCATTGTAGTATCTCTTTGATAGATACTTCTTTCAGAATAGACTCTTAAACTCACTCCAAGTTAGTTCCTCCTCATTAATACCCCTGAAATTCTTCACATCTTCCCACCAAATATTTTATTTACCTTTGAGGTTAAATGTAGTTATTCTAGCTTTCATGTTTTTCAAGTAATCATGCAACCTGAATAACTTTCTCATACCAAGAAACCATTATTTTGCATCATGTTATTTCTTCATATCTCCATTAAATGTAGGTGGATTTTCTCTCTTAAACGCATTCGGTAAATATCCCCTATCACTCCTCCTGTAAGGATGATAATGACGACGATCCTAGTGCCTCTCAAAACCATAACTAGAATAGGACTTGTGTCTATCACCTCTCATATCCGGAGTGTCTTAAAACCTGCCATCTATGATCGTGTCATCTCTATTTGACCTGTGACCACCATGATACCGAATTCCATATGCCCCATTAGTCCCATCCTCATTTCCATAGCTGGTCCAAAGTGGTCCCTATCGCTGCAACTCTGACAAACTCTGAATAATTATCGCATTAACTTCTGCTTGTTTTTCCTGTGCCTGTATGATTCTATCATTATCTGCTTTACAACTCCTTATTTCTTCCTTCAAACTTCTCAAGGTTTTTTCTAAGTCAGCAGAGTTCCAAACACCATGTTTCTCATCTGATTCATAGGGAGAATCTATGTAGTCTCCCATCTTGCGAGTCATCTTGGTTTCTTTCCTACAAGGCATACTATGTTAACTAAACCAAATCATAAACAAACCAACATACCTTAGCATCATTCGGGGAGGATATCTCCTGCATGATCAACCACTCAGTGTAATACATGTATAAACATAATCATCATAGCATGTAAATATGTAGCATATAGATAAAAAAACATATAAACATCCTTCCAGCCATAGTCTAGTCATCAATGCACGACCATATCATACATACCATGACCTCATAAATGATAACAAAAACCATACCAATGTACACTTGACAACATGTAAGAATTTGACATGCATAAACAACGCATAACCAATCATATGCTCATGATGACACATTCCACAACAACCCCATCAACCTTCACATGATGACATCACTACAACCATGACCAACACCATGCATATGCAACAAGCACATATATCACAAGCATAAGGAACACATATGCAATCGACATGAATGCATGACCAACACATTGCCTATCCAGTCTGAGGGGTGAACCATGCTTTGATACCACTTTGTAGCACCCTCCTCCCACATCTACCCAATTAAATGGCCAACCAAGATAAACATGTGATGATGAGTTACTATGATATGATTCAACTCCCTATGTGTCAGTTAAGGAAGTGGAATAAACGGAGCACAGCAACAAAGACCTTCTTCACATACTACAGGACACCTAGGAGCCATCCAAACCTTCTAGGAGGCTATCCCCTGGATCAAACTATCCTTTTAGTTCATCAATCCCCGAGTCACTCCCTTGATATGGGAAAGAGTGTGACTGGAAACCTATAGTTTCTCTCACAACATGGGCATGTGTGCAACTAGGGAATTTTCTAGGTAGTTATGTGCTTGCGACCCCTATTTTTGTGCCAATTTTTAAGGCCCGGGGCTCTGGTCACTACCCATAACTCCATGACACTTCCAGAAATGAAAGATAACAGTGAAATAACAATTTAAATGCAATCACTTGAACAATGACTTGACTAGACCCCTACTAGCCATGATATGCATTTCGTCAAACATGTCACAGATATGTAATCTACAGGTTTAAATAATAGATTTGTGCATAGGGATCTCATACTTATCTGAGAATTTCTAAGAAGCATTGTTTCATCATCATATTAATTTCTTTATTGTCTATTATGTCATAGATTCATTGTTCATTCATTTACAAGTCAAAACATGATGAGAGCCATACATCACCACTATCATAAAACACATTCATAACCAGCATATAAACAACAAAAATTACCAACATAGAACAACCATATAAGCCACATAATAAAAATCATATTTACCCATCAATACAGGATGAAAAGAGCTCTTATTGCCATAATAAAAATGAAACCAATTCTAGACTTCCATGTAGCACCCGACTATAGACATGGCTGAGCCAAATATCTCTTAAGCCAGTCACCCACGTTCCATATTCCAAGCATGAATGTGGGATCTCATAAAACACATCAATCAAAAAAAAACCAGGGCTTCCAAAGGCCAAACTACCTCAACCCTCATCTAGTGATTCCACCTCACAGTTAGACATCACTAACCATCACCAAATTGGTCTCTACCCAAGTTGTCTATGGCTTGAGATCATTTGTTCCAACCAGGGATTCTAGGACTAGTAACTTAACCCAAAGTTGTCGTAGGGATTCTATAGTGTTTATCCAACTATGGCTTCTAGGACTAGTAACTCAAACCACCATTGGTTTCCAGATTGTTTTTCCAACCAAGGCTTCCAGGATTAGTAACTCAACCCAAGTTGTTACAGGGCTTCCAGAGCATTTTTCCAACCAAGGCTCCTAGGAACTAATAACCCAAACCATAGCCAAAGGCACAATAAAACCAACCAGAAAACAAAAGTAAAATCCACAACACCATGGCTATCCATTAAATGGAAAGTCCAGGAAAAACCATTGTCAATCCAAGAAATCATCCATGCCAATGACAAATCATAAACCAATAACCACATGCATATGCCATGCATGCCAAAACTAGTGAGGAAGTCATACATACAACTCGGTACCTACAAGAAAAACACATTGTAGTTGTTGATCCCGATGTCCTCTTGCCCTTTCCTACTCTTTATTTTCCTTCTTGATCCAAATCCCAAGTGCACAACACTCCTCCAAGTGTGCTCCAAGAAAAATATAAGTGTCCAAGAGTATGAGAGAGAGAGATAAAATGAGAGCTCCAAAAATTGAACTGACAAAAGTCTGTGAACTGATCCTCTGAAGCCTTTTTATTAATGAGGCATCTAATTTCTTCAATTTTCCATTTCATTTTCCTCCTCACATGCAACCTGTGACATTTCACCTCCCTTTTCTCCTATGTTTAATTATTTTCATAAATAAATTCCAATAAATTCCAATTTTCCTTTCCAAAGACTTAGCCGTTGCATTTTTCAATTTCCATAGCCATAATAAACCCTATGAACACCCACACTATGATTTTTTTCCCAACATTCAACTTGGAATAAGTGTCCCACGGCCATGGTTATTAGTTTTCCTTTATTAAATTTTATTACATGGAATTTTCACCATGGCCGTCACATGATTCAAAGTAATTATCCAATGTAAATGGTTGATATAACTCCTAGAAGCTTCACGATCCTTTTTTTTTCCCAAATTTCTAGAATCAACGCACCCCAGGAAGGGACAACCTGTTAATGATCAGTGCAGGTGCAGAGTGGAGCAACCTGCACTGAACACAGTATCCTAAGGGAGCAGGGTGCATTAGGCCTTAAAATCATGGAAATGAAGCAGTTAAGCACAAAAACATAGGTATTAGGGAGAGTCATGATTTGAGAGTTTTAATTGTTGAATTAAAGCTCTTAATATTTAATTGTCAATCTGGGAGTCGTAAACATGAGTTGTTCTGCGTTTTTGGTTTAGTGTTGAAATGCAAAGTGTATAGGTTTCCTTGATAAAAATTTCTTAGGACATAATGATCATCAATTTTTGTTATCTGGGGCCTATTTAAATTGCAAACAAAGAATCAAATCTAATCTTTTTGCAATCCAATTAAACTAGAAAACAATTGTTCCAAAAAGAGACAGAATCAAATCAAGTATTTCTAAAAACAATTACAAACTTCCATCTATCTTACTCACTCTGATATCAATTAAAAATTTCATTCACCTAATCTATTGTAACATTTAAACTGAGTAACTTGACTTAAGAAATCACAAGACAATTCTAAGTTAACAAATCTAATTGTCTACACACATATTGCTAAGTTATCAATATTTGAACTTTTGTGCTGGAAAGGGAAAATGTCTTTTATGAAATTCGAATAATTGTACTTAAATCAAATCTATGCATATTTTATAAGTTTAATTACTAACTGCTATCTAATTAAATCAAACTATTTCTAATGCTTGATTGAACTTAATTCACCTAGAAAAAACCACACATTTCAATCCCTGAACAGAATGCAAACACTAAGTATACCTTCAAGAAATTTTAAAACGAGGATCTAAATATTCCACTATCGAATTCTATCTAAAACAAATTATAGAAACTAGCTAATCACCCAATGCTTTTCAAATTAAACTGTTTCTATTTAATGAAACCAACCATTGAATAACTCCACTAATCTGGAAAGAAATCATGTGACATATTCAAAAATTAACTATCAATATTGAAACCATCATGAAATCTTGCCCAACTAACTAAAACAAACTGTCGGCCTCTACTATGTTTACTCTTCAGCTTATATACACCAAAAATCAAATGCTGCCACACAACGATCACTTCTAGTCTAAATGCATAACTAAATTGAGATTCTTCTGGCATCCATTAGCTCGTAAACCATCACACATTCCAGTTATTTATCAAATCAAAATTAAACCTCCACAATGCTAGCCTATATCTACGGCATTTGCTCTTCAACTCATAAGCCAAATCATAGGAATCAAATGCTATCACACAACAATCATTTCCTAATCTAAATTCATGTATGAAATTGGGATTCTACAGGAATTCGAAACTTACAATCTGACATAAACTATCACACAACCCAGCTAACTATCAAATCGAACTACACACGATCCAATAAATTCGATACATCAAAGGATGATTAATTTCGTGATTGCCACAATAATTTTAACATGTATAATTGTTTCACACTCAGAAATCAAATAGATTATGTTCTCTTATGAGAGGCAGAGTGTGACTCTGAGATAGATATGTAAATGCAGACCTGAATTGTAACTCCGCAGTCTCATAAAAATGGTCTTTTAATCGATCAATTATTCAATGTAAATTATTTCTAAACGTTTATAAATCAAACAGAAACATAATTACGGGATCACACAACACCATTCAAACATTTTGCAAGCTTGTATCAATGAAGGTTCACTCGGTAAAATCACACGGCTATCTAATCTATACTAACAATAAAGCTTAGTTATAGAAGTGGTGGGGCCTCCCACACTTGGAACAAGCTAGCTTACTGCAACGAAATGGAAATCAAAGCATGAAAATCATAACTCACAGGAAACTACGCTGAAAATCAATCTAGTTTAGAACTCCAGGATGATCATATATAATCATATTTCTCAAAACAGAGTTAAAGATCAACTTATTACATAAATCACAATATCTCGCCAACAGTAACAACAACTATTCCTATTTGTATCCCGAGCTCTACCTTTTATAGAGAGATATTGATGAAAACAAATATTAATTACATTCTAAATGAGGCATAACAGCGAACAAACAAATGTCATTTTTAATTTCTCTTGATGGGCTTTGAATAGCTTATGGTTGGATTTGTGTTGATCAACACATGGATGGAGGATTTGCTTCCATGTTTAGCTCATCCAATCATGGTCCTTCATGTGGCTGACCCAAAACCGTGGCCAAATTTTCCAAACCGTTCACGTTCAACCCGTTTCTATACTTAAACCGCACTTAACAATTGTTTTAGCCTTCACTCCCTTTTGGTGATGAGTTTTGCTTAACGGTTTCTGAGTTATATGAAACATGGTATTCTTAGCACAATGCAAGTCTCGAAATATCGATATTATTCACCATTTGGTCACAAAATTGTTATTTTCACCTCAACAATTACATACTTAACTCTGCAATAACTAGTCAAAATTGACTTGTGGAGACTTCCGACAATAGAACACTTCGACAAATTAACTTAGTGAAACTATCATTAGTAAATCACGACTAAATCATCTCTAATCATCGAAAAGCTAATAAAATTAATGATAATCAACCACAAGGCATAGGATGTGATTTGGAAATGAATTATGGAATTATGATGTGAAATGAGTGTAAGGGTGTTGAAATTTAGGTTATGAATAATGGTACTATGCTATGGAAAAATGGGCATGTATGAGGCCCAACAGTCATGCCTATGGAATTGTGCAATAGTGATGTAAAAGTGTTGATGTATGTTGATTGATCCGTTAACAGGATTATAGACCAGATGCGACAAAATGGCCTATAACAGATTGCCCCCGAAAGTGCAAAGTCAGAGGTAATTGCTAATGAATGAAGTGCTTTACTTTGTGACAAGTCTAGATCAAGAACAATCGATTTAGATCATAATATGATACAATACATTTACATCATGATATCTTTGTTAAGGGAGGTATACCCATGCTCAACACATAAGCTAACATTACATGTACAATGATAAAAAAAATACATGTCCACTAATGACAAAGGGTGGACCCATGATTGGATGATTGTTTGTATGACCATAGTCATTATACTTTTTAATCTCGTATTAATCTTGAAATCACAACCTAGATGGATGAAACTAGATCTGGGGTCTTCTATCTCGTTCACACAATCGTCCAATGTATGAGTCTAACCATGTGAATTAATGGGATGAGGTCAAACATGGTAGACACCATCTAATTACTGGCCAATGATGTATTCATTAATAAACACGAGAGAAACCATTGACGATGTTAATGGCTCTCAAGGTACCACAATATAATTTGTATGGTGTGAATGAATGAGTTGAATTCGAACACCACACAAAATCAGTCGATCGAAGGCCAATGATGAAAACCTTTCACCAAGAGCAAGGAAATTTTCCATTGATGTATGCAAGCACCAAGGTAGAGAAGGGATTTTCTAAGACAAATTCCTGGATAATGATCTGATGTCGACAAGAAGAATCCGGTCACAAGAGGGCCTTGATGTATCCCCCATCAACGGCATGAAACTAGTATCATGATTTGAGATAGAATTATGATGATACATAACTAGATCAGGAACAACAAACATGGAATGAAGGCTTAAGAGTATTGTAGCAGATATTGACTAAAGGACTTCTCTTGAACACATCAGTGACATTGAATCAAGTTGGAAGCATTGACCCAAAATTAAAAGTGGAGGCTTTGAAACGGTGTGATGAACCAAAAGAAAATTAGATTTCCCAACTCAACAAACATGGACATGAAGTGGAAGAGTGTGATTTTCAAGAGTGACTCACTGCCATTAACAAGTGGAGCACCCTATTTTTCCAATTTCTATAATTAGCGCACCCCAACAATGGACACCCTGCTAATGATCAGTGCAGGTGCAAAGTGGAGAAACCTGCATTGAACCCAATATCCTAAGAGAACAAGGTGCTTTGGGACTTAAAAGCAAGTAAATGAAGTAATTAAGCCCGGAAAATCAGGGATTATGGAGATTCATGCCTATTGATTTGTGCATGGGTGATGAAAAAGTGTTGATGGATGTTGATTGATGTAGTTAACATTCCTTTTGACCAAATGCGACAAAATGGCCTATAAAAATGTACATAACAATCATATCCAAATACCCTAAGATGTTTAAGAAAAGGTTTATTACATATACATACATCATGTGGAGTATTATCATCAAATGCTGATAAAGTTTATCTATTTACTAGGAAACATGCAGTGTCCATTGCCTTTTCCCATAATTCATGTACTAACCTGACACCACTATGGGTCTCCAAAATGCCTTTAAAATGACATATATTTTCAGTTCAATCACACCCTCATTTCACCTTTATCACCTTCATTTCATCACTTTGTCACTATATAACCCTACATATCTATCATCATATGGGTTCATTATTGTATTTTCCTAAAGTTATATTTTTCAAGTGTTTATAGTGAATTAATGATTAAAAATTAGAAAAATGGCATACACTTGCTAATACCTAAAAGTGGCTTGAGTTTCATGACAAGTGTATGTCATTTGGAAGCTTCTAAGACACTCTTATGTGGCCTCCAAGGATCAATTTCGAATTCTCTTCAAGATTGGAAGAAGATTTTGGATAGGAATCAACCATATCTCATGGAGAAAAATCATGGATAAAGGGATATGTGTCTAATTGGTTGATATTTTTAGGGATCTAGGGAGAGAATAGTGGATCCTCATTAATGAGGTAGATTATTATGTTTTTGTATAAATAGAAGAGCCTTCTCCTCTCAAAGGCATGTGTAAAGTTTGGAGTTATGCTCATGTTTTAATAAATAATTAGATTTGGCACCATACTCATGAGTGTTCTTTCACTTTGATTTGGTTTTTCTTGCATATGGAGCTTCTTCACTTGCCATCCTCCTGCATCATTGGATTGGCCACTTGTCTGCATAGATCCCATATATTGTGCTGCAACTTTTCATTTTTCGTTGTTTCTGTCTGTTCTTCTTCTCCAAGTCTCCACACTTTATTTTGCATCGCCCCACTGGCTATGCTTTCATAGTCTTCTGTTGTTTTCCTCTTGCTGCTCGTCTTTGTTTTACTACTGCTAGCTTCTTCCAGGATACTTTCATCATTATCCACCTTATCAGTCTAATTTCTCTGTCCAATAGATCTTCTCCAGCATCTACAATAAACCAGTACTCACAAAACAATTGTTCAAATAAAAAACATAAGGCCTCAGTGCCTCTTTATCTTTTGGCAACATTTCAGTATGCTTCTCTGAAATTTCCTTGTCCATCAGCACATCAGTATGTTGATTTAAATTATCTATGATACTATTAGTTAGTCCCTCCTCCACATCATATGTTTCAAGAATGTCTCCCTGTTCTGGTTCACAATAATGAACTTCTTTGAATTGTTGAATCATTCCTACCTCCTTACTCCATGTTTCCTGATTATTATTCAGAACAATTTCTTTGTCTTTCTCTTTTAGCAACTCACCCTGAGTATAGATCCTCTGCTTTTCCAACTCTCTTCTCTGAAGATCCAAATTTCTGTATAACTTAACAATCTCAACTGGAGTAGAACTTGGAAATTTTACACAACTTTTCATACCTTCGTTTGTTGTTGACCAATCATCAGATGGTCCTTCTTCCCCTGCTTCAATATTCTATTCAATATTTCCATGAGACCCCTCTGTATTTATTTCTTTCTGAGATCTTGCTATCTCAGCATCATTCTGAACATATTTCAAATTCAACGCTTCTTTAACAAACTTCAAAGTTTGTTCAACACCTTGTGATGTACCTCCTTGGCATTTTTCTTCGGCATTTCCACTTTGTTCCTATTCCATAACAGCTTTGGCTTGATGTCTTACCCCAAATAAGAATTCATTTATTATTTCGTCCTATTGTAACCAATCAACACTTTCCTTCTCTGAAAGGAATTCTCTACCAGACTTTACGTCAAGAGTTTCATTCTCCTTTGTGACAGTTCCATCAAACTGATCACCCTCTTTCACACATCCTGCAAACATACATAAACTATGAGAAAAAATGTAAGGCTTCATGGCCTCATCTGTTTCTCTCGCCAACACATCTTCAAATGCTTCTAAACTATCCCAATAGTTCATGAGATCTTCCTCACTGATCTCTTCACCCAGAATTGCACTATGTTCCGGACCACAAATGGAAACATCCATGTTTAACTTAGCCTCTCTGAGTTCTTCACAACTCAACATCTACTCGAGCTTCCTTAGCTCTTCTGCCAATTGTAAGTTTACCTGCTTTTCCCTTTTTTCATGTAGCTTCTACCACTTTACCTTCTTTCTCATGGTCCAACCATGCATCTGGTTTTTCACATTTTCCTGCAACAAATCCATTAAAAATTCAAGGTGAATTGTTATCTCAGCCTTCTCCCACTCGTACTCTTCATCCGTCAACTGTTCACATATGCCACTTACCTTGGCATTTTCCTTCTTTTTCCCTCTACTGTGGTCTACATCAGATCTTCGGAAATGACTATCAACAGTCATCTCCCCCTTCTTTGTGAACTGCATTTGTTCACATGTGGACTTCATTTAATCCACTTCTCAGAAATCCTTCACACTTTCCATTCATCAAAATGCGAGTTCTCCTCTTGCGCTTTGCTTCTCTTGGTTCTTTGTCTTGGAACCAATCTCTGGCAACCCTCTTGCTGCAATTTTCTGCAAACACCACTTTAGTAACGCATGTGTTACAATAACCAATTCTTTGGGTGTCGGGCTCCGCTGATCATGCACCCAATTACATTCAGACTCTAGACTTATCTTACGACTCTTTGACTTCAGACTTACACCAATTATTCATCTTGGATGAAAATAATCAATCTCAATACAAACTATCCAAACTTTCATTTGACTCTAACATCTCTTTTCACTTCAAGCTTTGCCCCAATAACAATGATAGTGGATATTTTGACTTAATTGAAGTTATACAATTCTTCAATAAACATACACCCTAATACATTTAGGATGTAAATCTTCACACTCTTTCATACTTCATTCTTATGAAAAAATCATCAATTTTTCTTATCATTTCACATGATACTGAAGTCTTTAGTCGAATTGCAATTCAAGTGTTCCAAGATTTATTTTAAGGTAAAAATAAAAAAACCATTAAATCTTCAATGTTAAAAATACCTTCCTGAATTATCATACCTCATGTCCTGTTAAGGTTATTAACAAACTTTCTCTCTGCAAACTCAATTCTCTGGATTCCACTCTTTTGTGCCATCTTTGTCACTGTCAATACTTGCATGCTCACAAGTTCGTCATCTTAATGCAACCATTTCCCTGCACTTTTATGCACGATGCAACATCAATTCACATCTCTTTACCTATGTGCAGAGAACAAGCAACCTCTTCGATGTACAACTCATACATTGTGTTCATCTTGAATATCTCCTCTGAGAAAACACCACATAATGGTAAAACAAAGCTTTTACAACATCAAGAAATTATGTTTACAATCACCAATCAAAAGAATTCTTCTTTTCCCAACTACAATATTTGGTCCAAAATGACTTAACCAAAACTATGAAGAATCCACATTATGCATAATAAATCATCACATTATGCATAATAAACCTCCCCATATAAACATGCATGTTTGCCTTCATATCACCCAGGATTAGCACATTTTCGCATTCATTTTTCCTTCGTTTATACTTCCGCATTTGAAACATTTTCACTTTAATGTTGGACAACATGTTGACATATCATTTCCGCAAACATAATTGTCTATAAATTTGATTTTGGTTAAGAAAACCCAAAATGTCAACATAGGATATGTTCACCCCATAATTTTACTTAACATACCTTTCCAATTTTTTGCGCCCTTCTAATTTGTCCGAGTGAATCCACTCTCAGCCCATTGACTGATCTCTTCACAAGCAAGCTCTCCAAATGTACTTCCAACATTTAGGAAGAAAACACAAATCCCACACTTCCAAATTAGTATAGTAAAATATGCAATTTTTTTCTTTGGCCCAAGCTTACAAGCTTACTCTTCAAAATGGTGTAATTGATTCATTTCTTCATGGGCAATTCCAAAAAAATTTCTATAATATGAAATATTATAGCTTTACGCAAGCTTCAACTCATACAGAATTTTACGAGTCCTCACAGGACCATTGTGGGTGCAAACAACAATTTCATTTAAAAAAAATATGGCATTTGAATCCCATGAATAATTCTTCAACCTACGTTCATCCTTAACAAACAAACTTGGATAATATTAAAACTTTTCACTGCAAATGCCATTGCCTTCCACGTGTTGATGACCGATCTGCATGATTCAACTCGCAGAATATTTTACTGTATGCATTCAAATATTCATTACCAGAAAACGTGACTAAGGGATTCTCAAGCTTGCATTTCACACCATTAATTTGACTACCAAATAATCATAGCCCAACAACGCACTTACCAACCCACATGAAATGTTAACGCAGCAATTGACGGAGTCTCTACTATGGATCACCGCCCAATAACGCAAAGAGAATTGGACTATCTCGTTGTTTTCTTGCAAGAATTCACTACTGGTTTCTCTACTTCATCTGGTCTTGGCACTACTCATCTACTTTACACCTCATCGCATAGGAGAGAAAGTCCTCTTTGTGCTCTGGGTGTGTTTTGCAATAGATTTATCGTCTTTCGATGTCACCCGCTGCTGTACCTTCTGATCAAATTTAAATACTGAGCTCTAATATGCGCAGACAGATCTGCTATCCCCATATTCTCCGCATCTGAACAAGTTGGATGTTACCAAGTTGCATCTGCTTTCTCCAGAGGTCATTTCTCGTCAGGCTACAATAAACATAGGTACAATTGGGCATGTGGCACATGGGAAATCAACAGTTGTTAAAGCAATAGACAATTCGTTTCAAGAATGAACTAGAGCGAAACATTACTATTAAGCTGGGATATGCTAACGCAAAAATATATAAATGTGAAGATGATCGCTATCCTCGACCAATGGCCTACAAGGCATATGGAAGTGGGAAGGAAGATAGTCCTTTGTGTGATGTTGCTGGATTTGAAAACACTAATATGAAGCTTTTAAGACATGTGTCTTTTTTTATTTTCCGGGTCATGATATTCTCATGGCTACTATGCTCAATGGTGCTGCTATCATGGATGGGCACTGCTTTTTATTGCTGGAAATGAGAGTTGTCCTCAACCTCAAACTTCAGAGCATCTTACTGCGGTGGAGATCACACGTCTTAAGCATATAATTATTTTACAAAAAAAAATTAACCTTATCCAAGAGAGTGTAGCTATTAACTAGCATGAGGCAATTCAGAAGTTTATTCAGGGTACCATTGTGGATGGAGCACCTTCAAGACACAGTAGCGTCCCTCAAAACATTATGCTTCAAGCCATCGCTCGTAGTTTTTAAGCTACTTACTCCTCGATGTATTCATGATTCTTGTGTTTTCATTTCACTCCACACCTTTAGAGGGAAGGTATCACAGATTATTCAGTCAGTTGTAGATGTGAATGATAAATCAATTAATTTATGGGTGCTTCCTTGATATGATGTCCATGAAACGAATGGCTCCATTACTACTTGGACTGGAATACCACGGCATCTGTTTAGCGGTTGAACTTTCATTTAGTGACTTGTAGTTGTGACTTGCCTGCGTACACACAGCTCCACAAACCGATGATGCTTCACCTTCGATACTACAGCTCTACCTGCATGCTAATAGATTTGCTACACCATCCCATGCGATGTCCAGCACTACTACAGCTTTGCCAATCAATCACATGCGTTCAAGTTTTTCTCACATTGCATGCTACATTGCAAACTTAAACGAAAATTATAATATATCAATCAACTCTTTTCCTCGCAGGAAATCATGTCCTGCTCTGATACCAAATGATGCAGGGATTCTCCTAGAAAGCAGATCCTAGCATATAGAAACCTCACTGCTTCACTCCATTTGAAAATGCTCAAATTTTCTTCAAATAAAACCATGAAAAAATTCAGTTCAAAATTTACATGAAGGAGAAAGAGCTATTCAAAACAACTACAGATATAAAATATAAAATTTCTCTGGCCACATATTACATTGGGCGGCCTCTTGGCCGTTGGCCCTTCAAACCACTCCTCACTCACTCAGCTCTTGTTCTTCCTCACAAAAACACTCCTATTTATACATAAATAATGTATTTATTTCACCCCATAAATTTCTCCACCCAATCCTCAACTAAAACTAATTTAGATTCATTTTAGGTGTGGACTAAACAAAGTCTCGTACATAGAATTCCTACTTCCTAAATTAGCTACCTAACTCATATCCTTTTAATTATTAAAATAATATATACATTAAACCTCACCTTTACATTTTTCTCTCTTAAATTATGAAAATGAATAAAATAATTAAAAGTCTCACCCCCTATTTCACACAATTAATTAATAAAAATTGAGCTTGATGCTCCTGCATCAAATTTACTTTCTTGTCATTATATTAAGTCTGATTTCAATCATGCAAGTATGTGTATAGATCAGATTTTCATTTCATGCAAGTAAATTAGATTTATTTTCATTCCTAGATTAAAAGATTCATTTTCAAGAGATTGTGTGCATGTTCATATCAGACAAATTTTGTGAATAATATTTGAATTTCCTTTCGTAGATTAAGTTTTTCCTTTACGTAGATTGATTTCAGTTGCCTTATGTTTTTTTTGGTTTGTCAGCATTTGATTTCGTAGTTAGATTAATGTAAATTGAAGGTTAATTTCTAGCATATATAGTTCATGCACGCTTCACAAGTTTTACGAAACCCCCCGGTTGACAATTAAATGAAAGGTAATTAAATTGCCTCAACATTTTGGCGTTGTTGCCAAGGAAGTGTTCATAGAAACTAGCCTTTAGTTTAGAGCTTCTTTTTTTTTTTTTTTTTTTCCTAGATGCATGGTTAAAACATGTAGATGCATAATCATTTAGCTGCATACATTTCAATCATTTTTGTAAAAAAAAAAAAAAAATTCGACACTAAACCATTTATGGATGAAAGATCTAGAATGCAGATCAAACATTCTTTGGAGTACAAGGACTATATCGAAGGATGGTTTCAGCAGGTGACTAAATCATGACATTCATTCAACCTTCAACTAACATTTGTGTCGGATCCAAAAATGAAAACGATTTCTCATGACCTCACACGCAATCAGGTACATTTTGCAAATTTGGATATGAGCATTTCAGAAATTTTAATTTGTAAATGGTTCCATTGGAAACATTCATATACTTAAAAGAATAAAAATTATTTTAAGTAGGATAAACTAGAGAAATAAAATCAAGCTTGATTTCATTTTTTTTATTTTAGACTTTAAAATTTTTAGATTTTATTTATTTTCCTGCATTTTCACTAACTCAACAAAAATATTTTCAATAAAAAGCATGTTTATGAATAAGGAAAATGTAAAATTAGAAATAAAATTAATTCTCTTTTGTTTTTGTTTTCAATTCCAAGACGATTTACAAATTGATGAGTAGGCTCTCATGCGACCTAGAAAAAAAAATTGAAAGCGTTAGCTTAAAATCGAAATTCAAAATGCATAAAAAACAAAAAAAAATCAATAAAGTGTTTCTTTTTAAATATATATATATATGGAACATATATAAAAAATTTAAAACAAAAAAATTAAAAAAAAAAAACAAAACAAAACAAAAACAAAAACATAAAAATTAATAAAACAAATAACAAAACAAAAACTTAAAAAATAAAACACATAATCATTCATAAAAATGAAAAGGACCGAGAGCATGGTTTTATGACTGACGTTGCTAGCAAAAATCATTGCAAATTGGTGTAGAATGCAGTGTCCAATCCAGTGTTTCATTACAAGATGGAAAAAATCACTACAAATTGGTGTAAAATGTTGTGTCCAATCTAGTGTTTCATTACTTGGGCTTCGGCCTCATTGAAACTTGCAAGAATAAAAAAAAAAATCTTGATTGATTTTCGAGCTCTAGTTGAAAATAGTGATTTGTAGAATGATGAGTCGGTCAAAACTATTGCACAGATCCATTTTTTTTGTAGCATAGGAGTTTGATTTGAATGAAACACTTTGTGGAATTAATGAAGAGTGGACGTGTATAATGTGTTTGGAAAATATTGTGGGTTCAATTCTAATGGCTAACGAAAATACCTTATAGCAGAGACTACGCCAAGATATTCTCCATCAAGATCGAAATCATGATTTCGTTGTATTGAGCCACTTCCGAGAAGACCTCTCCCTGTTGCAATCCGAACCTACAGTCCAGGGCGTCATCGATTGGTAACAGAGTCCTTCGGATGAAGGAGATGGCACAGGATTTTCTTGGCCA